>JAVTVY010025714.1:0-111078 GCA_036873755.1 Hanleya hanleyi
GTTGCCGTCAACCAGAAGAATCCGTTTCCAAAGACCATACCCATAGGTAAGCCATTATTCCCTCCTCTGTAATCATTTTTCTGTTGACCGTTATGGCACTTCCGGGTTTACTACTTGTGTTACATTCAGCATGTGGACACCAGTTGCTGTTTTATTTTTGTATTATGCTAACTATACATGAATAGCTATAAAGCCATTTCTATATGATTATGCTAAGAAATATTAGATATATCAAGCATAGCCTCATACATATATACGCTTTTCTCATGGGACATTGCTACCCTCAAATACGGTCAATCATTTATTAGGTGAAAATTGCTCATGAACTGAACTTGATGGATTGTTGTGAGTTTGCAGATAATAATGTTTTGCTCAATTGGAAATAAGGTATTACTTTTATGTTTCTTATACCTTAGTCATCTAACTGCACGTTTAAATTTACATATCAAAATAGTGAAATGAGCAGGGTTTGGCTTCGTCTGAACCACCTGATCACTGAAGGACCGACCTTTAATAAGGTGGCCAATTTGTAACCCCAAACGTTGATACATTGTTCGACCCTTGTATTTCCTTAACCTGTGAAAAAACGTACGATAGGGCCAAATTGATTATAATCACCCAGAACTGCAATGAATCCCAATTCTTCTCATGTAGCCTTCATTCCTAAGAGGTTTAGTGATGGAGAGACTAACATGTTCAATTACATACTACTAGAGTTGTATCTTGTAGTGACGGATGGAACAATGGATAGCATATCTTCTGGCCCAGATGTAATAAGTATTCAAGAATCGATGTTGACACAAATACTGACTACAGTATCACACCGGATATATCGCCGAATGACACTGACTAGAGTTTACCGCAGAAATATTTCCCCTTTTTCTCTTCGGGGTATGAGTTACTTCCCCTTTGCTGCCATATATAATCGAAAGGAGATAAGCTCTTATAATTTGGGCCTTGAACACTAAAAGACTTACATTGGCAACAATGTTAACGTAATTGCATCTCGTTGATTTTCTAATTCAGTCTAGACTTCCATATTTCGGAAAGAAGTACTTTAATTCAAGTGCTACAACTTAACAAACTTATTGGGCCTTAACACAAATTGTCCAGAAATACAATAAAGGGGGTGTGAAACTAACAGATATTGATGCATTCATAAAATCTTTAAAAATAAGTATTTGTCGGCGCTTAGTGTCTAGAAATAACAAGTTGAGACCTTTGATGGATATTCAAGTACCCTGCTCTACCTCGCTGGAGGAATGTGGCCCCGAAAAACTTCGTACCTTATGTAAATCAGTGCACAACCCTTTTTGGAGAGATGTTTTTCAAACTTGGTCATCTTATATAAATATCACAAATCCCAAAACATTAGAAGATACAATGTCGCAATGTATATGGTTTAATGATAAAATACGTATCGATTCGAAAATTATATTCTATAAAACTTGGTATAGTAAAGGAGTGCGGACGATAAATGATCTACTGGACAATAATGGACGATGGATGGATATAATATCTTTTAAACAATTATATAACTTAGAAGTCAATTTCTTGACATATCATCGTGTCATCAATGCAGTAAAGTTCTCTTTAGATAGAAGTTGCGTTCCCATAAAATGTCAAACACCGATCATCCCATTTCATATTAAAAATCTTTTGAGTTTCTCAAAGGGTTGTGAACCGTTCTATTTGAAGTTTGTAGAGGAAACGTATGCTACCCCTACAACAGAAGACAAATGGAAAACATTTGATTATGATATACAAACCTAGAGAAAAATATACAATCTTCTCTTCGAAAGTGCCATAGATACTTGTTTAAGATGGTTACAATACAAACTAATCCATAGGATTTTGGCCACGAATACTTTCTTATTCAAGATAAATTATATTCCTTCTCCTCTGGGTACATTTTGTAAAACAGAAGATGAAACAATAGAACACCTGTTATTCGGGCATTTATATTCAAATGAGAAAGCACTAAATGCAGTACTTATTTTAGCTAAACTTTATATATATCAAAATAGAACAAGAGAAACTTTTCCAAACCTTATCGGGTTTAAGAGAGTATTAAAGTCATATTACTGTGCTGAGGAAGCAATCTTCTCTTCAATCTGCGAGTGGGATAAATTTACAAAACGATGGGAAAATCTTAAATGTCTAGTAGAATAAGATTATGTATATGTACAACACACCACCGAGACGTAGAAGAATATAACCCAGTGTCTCATTTATATATGTAGTAAATGAACAGAAATCTGACAGAAAAAAGTTTCAGATATGCTGTCGAGCATTGGTTTACTGTTATTTACTTTGCTGCATGGCAACACATTTATGTTTTTGTGGTGGATACTTGATGTGAGAATACATCGACAAATTGTTGAGACTACTGTATAGAATCACTGTTAATCTCAGCCGATTGTAGGATTTTGGTTCGTGACGCACCAAGTATAATCCATGTTTTTTGCTGTTTATTAATGTCCTTTTTTGACAGCTATCTGAAAATAAAAATATATTTAAAAAACATTTTGGCGGGGGAGGGGGGGGGGGGTGTCCATCTGGATTTGGAGTTATCCGCGCTCGTACAAATGACTTTTGGTCTTTTTTTCTCTGCTTTGGGAAATCGGTGCATAGACACCCAAATAATCCCTCTGAGCAACACCATATTAGACCCTGAATTAAAATCAAACTCGTAGCTATAACGAACACATATCATACTCAAGACCACTTGAGCCTAAAGGGGGTCAACGGATCGGGACAATTTTTTATTGGTATGCTGCATTGGTTTATGGCAATCATATGGTATATGGCAGACAACTTACTGAAGTTTGCAACGTATAGACTCATTTGCCACAATGACAAGGGAACACTTTTATACATCAGCAAAACCCCAAGGGAAAAGACCGTTGTGTTAAATTTGTACTCTTGGAAACCGCGGAACCGTGATCATGAATCACATTAAGAAAATGTGTCTCCAATTTTGAAATATATATCATTCTGTCTTCTGCAAAACCGTTCTTCTCACAACCCCTCCCACACTAACAACTAATTACATTCAACTGTAATCAGTCCTCGTTGATTTTGAAATAACGAAAAGTAATAGGGCTCATATATTCATTTGCGAGTTTCGACCATTTCACAGTGCTAAAATATAATTCATCGGAATCGGAATTATGTTTTACTGAATTGTAGTATTTTTATAATATGATAACCCCAAAGAAACCGTATTAATTAACATTTCACGAAAACTCCTAACAAGTTTCTTTGCTGATAAAATGCCATGAAATGCGCTTAATAATGGGCGCATTTTGGATGATTTCTCTACTTTTGAAGATATTTGACCTTTCAAAATGAAATTCACCTTCAGAAATCGGTTACTCGAGACTGAATCTCGGTTCAGTTTTCGTGGTGGAAGGTATAGCTATTTGTCCGCAAGCGCCTTATATAAAAAAGGCTTCACATGGGACCAGTTCAAGCTACCGCGGAATTATGAGTGCGCTAACATAAATCGATATTTTGGGGGAAAATAAAAGGACATTTGATTTGAATTGATTGTTGAGATATTATCTATAGATCACTTGTAGATTATAGATTTTTAGGCATTCCAGTCTGCTACCGGCAGCATGTACCCGGAGAGGTCACATAGAATAAGACTCTTTTCTTCAGTTTGAAGTCGCATAATGTCAAAAGTCAAAACAAGTAAGACGACCCCTCCGCGTGATGAATAAATGTAGATTTCGAAATTACTCTCATAGTTCTGCATTCATTTGAGACCCCAACAAAATAAGTAATGAGTAAGTTGCAGTTTGGTTTCATTACAGAAAAGTTCATAATTGTCGGCAACAATTTTACCGAGTTACAGCTATCACTTTATTTTGAACTCAATGTAGTTTCGTACGTTTTCATCAAACTGCATCAGCAGAGAAAGCACACCTACAATATCTACGCGCTCATAACAATCTACCCCCGTACCACACTATATGAAACCGCCTTAGAGTGAATAATAGACGAACAACAACAACAACAGGGTCTGGCACCTTCGTTACAAGCTTCAGCATATTCAACATTACAACATATTACCTGATCATGTAGACGCCGTGATGCATTCAGGACACATATTCTACCATTATCTGACAACGTGCACGGGTATTAGGACCTCAGTCATTAAAATATGTTTTATTCCGATAACAGATTTTCTCTCAATTTAACGGTAACATCAGTATCGTGGGAACATTAATTCGGGTAATGCTTCTTAGCCACATCTCCGGGGATAGAGGACTATTAGTATATCATATAATCTCATATAATCCCTTCTGTGACTCGTACACTCGAGTTCATATGGACCCCAGGCAGGTCAGGTCAGTTTCTCGATCGTAAAAATATTATATTTGGGGTTAGAGAAATCCAAATAAAATCCAATTTTACCCAAACGACATAATAGAACAGATGACATTTTCTGGGGTTACATGCAATTGCTGATATTAGTTCAGGCAATAAATCGGAGCATTATAGTATAATTCACCAGATTTATGTCTATTTTGTCTCGAAACAGCAGGATGATAAACAGCCAATCATATCTCCTTACACTTTGGTTAACCCGACCATATCGACAGTATATAGATAATAAAGTCCGAAACAATTCACGAAAGATAGATATTCACTATTCACAATGTCATTCATATTGGTACCGTTACACATAATGCAGTATCGAGTGGCGTCTGGTAGAGTGTCGATTCACTGTAATACACTGAAGTACTAAGTGGGTTTAACAACACAACCGGCAGGATACACATCTTGCGTACAGTGTCGTTTGTATTAACCCTATCTGGTCTGGGCTTTTTGGGACATCTCCAGGATAGGGGGAGCCGAAATGGCCCCCTAATTATTTTTCCTATCCCTTGAGCTATTGAGCTGAAATTTATCACACATTTGGGTCAAGCTCTACCAGAAAATGCAAAAAGAATTCAAGATGGCTGCTTTGATGACGTCATCGTGACGTCATTTTCAAAACGGCATTTTTTGGTCGATTTTTCGAATGTTTTATTTATGCAATTCCTCCGCAAAAACTGCATGATAAATTAGTAAATATTAATGTGTTATGAAATAAAATAGTGTTTGCCCGCTTTTCATTGCGGAAAACAGACAATTTGAAGAAAAATTACGAAAGCATCACTTTTCTGGTAACAACTGTGGCTGCTATATTGAATTTACCCACGATCCTCTTCTCGCGGGGTTATGCAAATAGGCTCAAAATGACCCCAATATGATATACTGTAAAGTCAGGGAGCGTCAGCTCTCAATTTTTTGTCGTTCCGGAGATAGTGCAGAAAGTTTGGTAGTTTGGCTTGGTAGAGTTAATTGCCTTCGTTGATCTAGACTGAGAAAGCTAGAGAGACCAGCATGCAATAGAAAACAAAATACAATCTGCCACCACTTAAACATGTCGCGATGTAACGTTTCTTTCATTGCATCATCGGAGGAAAGCGATAGGAACATCACGAAACTATTCGAGAAACTTAGATACGTGGATAAAACTTAGGAAAAATATATCCTAATGATGTTGAATGAGCTAAAGATTGTCAAAGTTCTATAAAACTATTGAGGTTCACGGAATCTCAGCTGGTCTCTTATCAGTACACGAAATCTAGTCATAAAATATTTAATTGCCTAAAATTGAATATGTATTTACCTAAGCTCGACTGAAAGCGAACACTTGCGGAGGTTGTAGTTGCGAATGGTGGAACTTTATCTTTGTGCAAAAACACTGATGTTGAAGAATTCTAAATATGGAGGCTAATAAAAATAAATTCACCACTGCTATCCAACCATACGTTGAGTGATCAAAGCTAACCAATGCATTACCTCAAACAAACCCTATATCTCCAGAGGAAGGAAAAAGCTTTGTGTAATTGTCTTTGAACATTGTCGTGACTGAACAGGAAAAGGAGTATAAAAAAAATGTCATCATTTAACATTCGTATATATCGTTAGAACAGGACCCGTCGAATTTTATATCGTAGCTGTGGATAATGTATGCTTCATGATTACTTACTTATTGATACAGAATAAGGACATATTCTTCATCTGCGGGAAACTAGAGAGAAAATAGGGATTAAAGTGAACCGTAATATAAAATCAACAATGGTATTACAAGCTTCTGATGCGTCATTCATAATTCAGCCGTCGTCCATTAAAGAATATCCGCGTTCATAATCCAAGTCCTACTCCATATTCCATATAACTGTATTAGCACCAAATTCAAAAAGACAATCATAGTATACATAAACATAAGTTAGTTTCCTGCAAGAGAGAAGCGGTCAACAGTTTTCAATGATGCCGGCAAGACATCATGATGTTTCAAAAATATCAAATCCGTATCGCTGATCAGTATTCTTAATCGATAATATTCGTTGTAAAGTCGTCATCTAGAGAATGATGTATCTCAGTAACGCTTTGATTGTGCCTGTTCATATGAGCACCATGAGGATCTTGCGGTTCATACGGCCACTAGCCCCGGGTTAGGCGGAATTAGACACAAGTTACGAAACGTAACACCCTAGATCTTGCATGCTACGCTCGTATTTTGCTATCAGCAAGCGATATGTATCGCCAAATTTGAGAAACTTTTGAGTGGAGGCGCTTGGTGGTATAACCCCGTTTTATAAGTTTCTGCAACAAGGTTTTGTGACCTTGATTAAAATCGTCACATTTAACACAGGATCTAGCAAATGCTGCTAGGCGAGATATGTATACGCCATATGCAGGTGCCACTGGAATATTACTGTCCAGAAAGGGATAGTTTAAGATGTCGAAATTGCAATCATCTCTTTTGTCATAAAGTCGACGAGAGAGAAGGCCCGCTTCATTTTTATAGAGATATAGGTCTAAATATGATGTGCCTGTAGGGCTATCTGTAGTTTCCTTCAAATCCAGTCAAGGTGGAATATATCCTTCACTGCGTCATTTATATAGCGATTATTCACAGCGAGAAGATCGTCTATATATTGTTTGGTGAATGAGAAGGAACAGGCGTTGAATGGATCGGTTTTTTAAAGCGCCTGCATATAGTCATATTCATAAGAGAACAGATATAGGTCAGCCAACAGGGGTGCACAATTAGTACCCACTGGAATACCTATATGCTGTTGATATATTGTTGCCAAATTTCACATAGATATTTTTAATGAGAAATTCAAGCAACTCTATACACAAAGAAACATCCCATGAATGATATCTCTTGTATGTAGTAGAGCTAAAGAATGCTTTATGGCTTCCGACATTAATATATCAACGATCAGTTTTCTTGAACACTAATACTATTAATGAACTTAGACGGTCAACAAGGTCCTGGTTAGGGATTGTAGTATAGAGAGTCGAGAAATCCCACGTCTGTACGGTAGGTGACCCTTAGCATCAAGTTCTACCGTAAGACATTTTGAGTTTTTCAATATCCACATACATTCAACGCCAGAGCTTTTAGAAATAGTAGCGCAATACCTTTCCCAAAATACTTTTACCTCCTGAAGAGCCCTCGTCAACAGGGTTGAAAGAAGCGTGATGTTGCAGCTTCTAGAACCAGCTATGAATCTAGCTTTGTATGGTGATTTATGCATTTTGGGAGTCCAGTATACTTTTGGTATGTCTTTATGCATACCCCTTTCCCTGAAAACGTGTTATGATTGTTAAATAAATCTTCCAGAGTAAATGCAGTTTGGGAGTAAGTAGACGTATTTGATGATATGTTGACACTTAATTCTTTAACCAGCACATGGTAATAGTAATATTTACATATGAATATTATATTACTTGGAGCTTTGTCTGCTGGGACTATGACGAATTTACTCTGGGGATTTGCTAGAACTTCTTGCGAATTGAGGTTTCTCATTACTTGTTTTCCTTCGGGAAGGGTACTTCTGTCAACATGGCGGATTGTTTCAACGACCTTGCTTTTGGTGAGGTCCAGTCGATCAGCGAGTACTGTAGGTTCAATTTTTTCTCTCTTAGACCAATCAATAACGTGCTGTTCCAATGCAGACAGGACTATCTTCTGGTCGTCCTTCAGATTTATTTTTCTCGGCTCTCTAATCTTAGTTCCTTATCACTCACTACATCAAGACTACCAGTCACAATATATTTGCATGATGTATAGATAAAGTTCGACGATTCACAATCACAAGTATAGCCTCCCTACATGTATAAGTTCCAGTCAAACTCCTTGACAGCACTAGACTAATTGAATATTTTGGTGGCTATAGATTTAGTATACTTGTATGAAATGCAAGGCGGTTTCGTGAACATAAAATAGTTTGGTACAGCGTTGCCTACCTGTGGATCATTCAGGATTCGCGGTAAATTAATAATGTCCAGTCCTTTATCTAAGTAGTTGAGTTTCAAGAAAAGCCCATCTTGGGATGTTTCCATTATGTTCACGGGACGATACAACCGAAAATACGCTATATCTTGACATACTTTAGTGAGTTTGGGTGGTATTATATTTCCTGGAGAAGCAGATTGTTGTATATCTCTGGCTATATGATTTAAAGCTCTCAGATGATTTAAATGCCTTAAATCTCTCGTGATTTAAATGCCTGTCATTATTCGAAGTTGTAACATAGATCAGTTCCAAGTTCTTGATAAAAATGGGATGGATAATATAATAAACACATAGGATCGGAATATTAATAATGAATCAAATCGCTGGTACAGGTTCATGATACAATTTCGCGTTGTTTTAAATAGGATGACATGAATGAGATAGGATTGCATGCATGCAATGGCGCTTGTATTGGATGCATTGGAAAGTCCTGGTCCGTAATAAGTGTAGCGCTGCTAATCTAAAGACATTTACTATATTACACTGTCGGTGACAAGATTATTAAAGTAGGCGGGAACTTAAATTGTATTCAGTTACATTATAATTATATTTCTTATCAATTACATCCTTTAGGGTGGACAGGCTAAATACAACTATAGCAGATATATCATATATAAATATAGTTGTAGAGCTCTCAATGTATTGAACGTAAGTATATTTGATTTTGTCGAAGACAATTATGTAGAAAAAGTTTGTTTGTTTTTTTGTTGTCCTCCATCCTTACAAACACCTATGACAACTATTGGGGTCTGGTAGTTTAAATTATAGGTTATCACAAACACCCTACTGAATCGACAAGTATGATTGTAGGTGAATGCACCAGTCCATTTGTCATGCGACCATGAACTGTAGATTGGATCACTTCAAATTGAAGCCGGATAACAGCTGCAATGTTATAATGAGGCAACATATGATTGTATATCAGATATGTCGACAGTCCATGGTAGCTACCATTTGTCTTGGCAACAGTCCATTTGGCGAATCATTGGCCAAGGTTACACGGTTCACGTCAGTTCGGACTGACCGTATTTTGACCTACCATGGACTGTCGATCGATCCGATGATGATACCATGGACTGTCGTAATATCAGACAGACAGAGAATAAACTATTAATGGTTCATATTCCTCTTAAACACACACAAGTGAAAGGAATCGACAGATGAATGAGTCAGTGATACATGAGGCAGGTAGTAAGTTCCCACGTGTTCATTTTGTGCTCATTTCCTCACACTATAATTCGATGCTAACCTACCATGGACTGTCCACCAACACCTAAAAACACCTCTCACCGCAAAAATGTTTAAAATTTTTGTTAACTTGAAATAATAATAACCCTACATTTGGTGACAATATAGTGCGATATCTCTCCATCAAAAAATGACTGGACACCAGTAACCATACCTGTCATCGATATGCTGAAAATCGTTCATTTTCAGCTGTGGTCACTGTCGTCTGGGCAGACACACGCCCACGCTTGATAACCAAAGCACCGAAAACCTACCATTGACTGTGCTTTGACACGTGACCGGCGGTGTTTACCTACAATCATACTTGTCGATTCAGTAGGGTGACAAAGGATGTGACCTTTCATCATATGACGTTTTCTATGTCCTCGATTATGTTTTAGTTACAGATCTCGCATGAATATTCTTTCGGGTTCTGATATCGTCTTGGGCGGTTTGTATCTGTCCACTTATGTTTTAAAGAAGTGGGCGCTAAGTCATCTAGCTGAGAAACAGCAGGAACTTGATAATGTGGTGTCTAGCACTTAATTTCACATGTCTTTGTTGCACCAATGTAAACGCCCTGTCTGCCCCTTGTGCTGTCCTCAGTGTTATATAGGGTGGATGGCGGGTATCTGGTGCCATGTTGCTTCAAATATTTATTCTTTGAGCCAACAGGAACGCAACTTGACTGGGTGGTTCTTAGTTGGTTCGTCGTTATATGACTGAAATATTGTTGAAAGCGACGTCAAAACCTATTCACTCACTAGTAAACTTATAAATTTAAAAGGGAGATTGTGAGAAAATTGAAAGAGAATAAATACCATTCAGTTTCCTGCAAAAAAGAGCAGCCAACAGTTCTCAGTTGTGCCAGTAAAATATTCCTGTCGTCTAATGTATTCTCGACGAATGTTCTTTAATCAAATGAGTTTCTAAATTGTATTTTATTAATGAACCCAATATTGGTGACTCAAACATAACTTTTCAGATCAGTTCTGTAAATCAGAACTTCAGTCTATTATTCCTTTGTTTTGTTCATTTTGTCACCTATTAGTTGTGTGAAATAAAATGTTAATCGTACCCAACATTTATTAACAAGATTGTTTAGATTAAAATAAATAAATTTGGCTCAGTGTTAGTTAGTGGTGCATACAGATGTTGATAGCTTATTGACATGGAATGTTTAAGCAAGAACCGAGATATCATGATTACTCAAGGCATATCGGATTTGACGTGCAAATAACAGAGTGTGTGTTAGAAGACGGATATACACTCAAGCTGGTGTTAGGTTTTTGTAGGATTAATGGTTTCTAATCTACATCTCATCAACACTTCATGAATAATTCATTCAACTTTGTTTATATATCTTTTTTTTAATAGATGGCATGAGTCTGAACGAGTCTAAAGTGTTGGTTCCCAGATATTAGCATTATCTTGTGACCATCATATAGATTTACGTTATAATAGAAAATGTGTCCCTCCTGTTCACTACCTTTGTGTTCAAGTTGTTGTCGTTGGTGTTGTTCTAAACACCATTTTAACGCTCATTACCCAGTTTGTTGTGCTGCGCCCCAAAACAAATATGTTAAACTATATTATATGTTTGGGAGAAATGACCTCAAAATCTCTAAATTTGGTGGCACCTGTGTGTTCATACAGCCATGACCTATGCGGATATGTTGAATAAAGTCGCAATTATTTAGATGACATGAACATGAACTAATTAACATTGAGGAGTTATCGCGGCAATATCTATACAAAAACAGAAGTAAATACAATACACATCTAAGATAGTCGTGATCAGTTATTTGAAATATGTTTGAAATACAACAAGTTTGCATCATGGCTGCTGACCAGCGGCAATGTAGGTATTTCGTTCTGTTTTCGCTTCAACTCAATCCAGGTTAAGCGACAATAGCAACATATTCCAGATCAAGGCGATCCGTGCTTGCTGCGGAAGATCACATAATTTTAACGCATATTACTGTTTTCCGAAGCAAGATTTCAATTCCATGCATAGCGAAATCTAAAATTGTTTTTACATCGCTAGATAGATAATTGCAATGGCGTGACAAAACACTTTCGCAGAAACCGGTTCGACCTACCCTGTAAGATCTGCGAAGGCATGTTAGCCTAATAAGGCACGCAGCAGGATTACACTTTGTAACGTAAGAGAGAGAGAGAGAGAATTAAAGGTTAACGTTGCGTTCAGCAATATTTCAGCTATATAGCGACGAGCAAACAAAATTCTAAGTATTCAAGTTAATAACTTAGTGATTCAACACATTTAAACATACACACATTAAAACTTATGCAACAAACCGAATTCTCTCAAATAACCTAAGATACAGTCTTCTTTCACCCGACTAAAAAGATCTTCTAAATTAGCTGCTCGATAAAACGAATCTCTTACAATCGTAAAATCTATACAGTAGATAAGAATAGGATATGTAGAGGGGGGATGGGGTCCGATCACACTATGATATCAAGCACCTCAATACCAGGTTTCTCAAACTGGTCACACAGTGGTCGCGAATACCTGTCCATGCTTCGGTTCACCCCGGGGATAAGGTCATGCACACCATGCGATACAATATCTGATTGTGCTTAATATTCATATGTTTCTTTTATGCATATACTTGTATTTTGGTGCCAATGTGTGAAAGTCTGAAGATACGGAAACTGGCTATCAAATGTTGAAACCGAAATTGTATTGGTAATAATATTGTCATACGAATAATGGAAGGTTTGCACAATGGGATCAAAGATAAACCGGACGTGCTAGTTCTGTCACATGATTGGTTAGCTGAGCCACAATCGACAGACATGCAGTGGTAAGCATGGAATTTGATTGGATAATGGGTATTGTGAAAGTCCCTCATTTATTTCTATCATGAAAGCGTGAACTCTTTATGGACGACGACTGGTTACTGAATGTCTAATATATTAATCAGAATTATAGTTGGCCGTTCATTATTAGACGTTGGTAACAGATTGTCTCGGGGAACGTCAGACATAGTTTTAATCAAGCTATCCACAGCTGATGTCCGGGCTATTCAATATGTAATTAAGATACGCTATCAATTCCATTTAATCCCAGAGTTATTCCTCGCGGACAGACCGCCTGTACATATAGCTTGGAGTTATATTACAGGTCAAAACAAGGCCAGACAACACGCCATAAAGTGACCTCAATCTGCTTGGAAAAGTAGCCATCGAAATAATTTATCATATTCAGTCAAATCTGTGGTCTAGTGTAGCATTCGTTCGGTCGGTTTGTCATTCTCTATATCCATATGTATGTACGGATATTCCGAGGATTATAATTCTACGCAAAGACCAGTTTCCTTTACGAAAAAAATCGTTCAACAGTTATCACTAATGTTGTGACAACACTTGGGCATGTTGATCCAGGGCCAGTTTTCTAAGCGCTAAAAAGTCAAAGTATAATTGTATTTATCATATATAAATACTTCAAGTGGTCGCAGAGATATAGTAGTTCAAAGAACAAAATCTGTGATTCGGGGATTTTATGCAAATGAACTTTTTTGCTGTTAACAAATGAAGTCTAGTAAATTAACGAAAATTATGTTGGTATAAGCCTGAACTCTTTGAAACTCATTGTATTGTTAATATTTAGTAGTGTGCAATGTCAAAAATGGAGAGATGCAATATTTTCAGAAATTTGTTGATCATATGCGGGTTAGCAAGGGCGTTACCTTTGTATTCAACGAGTTATGACATTTTAATTACTGAATATGTAGCAGCAAGTGTCTATGCGATTAAAATTAATTGCAAATACAGATTGACATCTGAAAAAACGTCACTCTGGCTATGGCAATCATCTTCCTTCAATTTCCGATAGTGACCTCCAATTACCAGTAAACACAATGTTAATGGAAGTCAATAACCAGAATATTATTATTATGAAGAAAATGATATGGTGTGATCTATTTACCTTATTATCTCTGGATCACGTCGTGATATCGACTATTATTTGCATAAAAACAGCAGTGCCAACCTCAAAATATTTGAAGTAAAATATCTCGGTTACAAGTGAGAATATTTTGATGAAATTATCGCCAAAATAATCAGATTAATGGCGATAATCACACATCTTGCTTTCAACAATTTATTTTCCATCCCCTTTAACCCTGATGGCATGTCTTTGTATTGACCTTCGATAAAATAGACGGAACATGGGTGAAATACATACAATGTGTGACGGAGATACAAACTCTGAAACACGACTTGGAAATACATCTGGATAAAGAATAACGGTCACCATCATGGGGTGTTGACATCAACACGGTGCTACACAAATTGGTGCTACTGTGATAATAAACAGGTATTTTCGGAAAATCATTTATGAACTACGGCTGGATATTGACTGTCGAGTCGGATGCTTGCTATCTATTGCATGCTTTGGGTCAGGTACGGGTATTTTCAGTCAATTGACTGATCCAGATCGCTTTTGTGTTTCTCAAGATTTATCAACATTCATTAGCTTTGTGTGATATGCCCAATACGCCAGATATGGCATCATACTCCACCTTTGTTTTATCCACCTGATATTCTCATCGATATTGTAAACTTTATATACACATGGAACCTGTTGTAAACTCCCTATATGCAAAAATCTGAGACAGGTTTTTGTGGAACTGCGCGCACTGTAGTTCACGGCTCGCCAGCCGATCCAATTTTACTATGGCTCGAGATAGCAGGACCGAGTATAAATAGCTATATCTAAATAAATATAGGTTCCCGGAAATATATTTACTTCTACAGATTTTCTATTATATATCACTTGGTATGGTATAGATTTATATAATTTATGATTTTGGTAAATTACGTCCGAATTTGATTTAAACGTTGTATAGTTCAGCGAATCCCTTCTCCATGTTAACTGAATGAGAAGACGGCTTGACCGACGGAATAGGTCTAATAAAGATATTTTTCACTCACCTGCGTTATCAATGGAAAATTTATTGACTTCTCACCAGAAAGATAAAGGTTTACTTGAAAAGCCTATGTAATTATATTTGTTCATAATTGATGAGAAATTACGTCAAAACAGTTTTCAAAATGAGCGAAATTAAGCTGTTTTGGAGGAGACACGATCGGCTGCACACCAACCGTTGTCTCTGATTGGCCGAAAGCTAATATTGCTGAGCATTGACCACTGGCAAACACATGGTGGACTTGGAGCGCGCGAGTTAACACCCCATACATTTTGACTGGAATTTCTTGGTATGATTCCTAATGATGACATGAATAAATATATGTCGAAATATTAATCTACAAAATGCTTTTCGTTAATATTTTCGGAGTCACTTTCCTCCTGTATTAGGTGGGTTAATATACCAAAGTCATTTCGAAATTTGAATGAAGATGGAAATAGGCCTTCTGGTTCGCGATTGCTAAGATGGCTCTGCTCTTCTGGTGATGGCGTCAATGTGGCCCTTAAAGTTACAGTGGCCACCACAGCCACCGCACTTGGGCATTATGTTGAGTCAGTTAAGCGGAGCATGCGCTGTGGGCAGGTTGTGGCTATAAATATCATTTTAGCGCTTGCAGACATTTGAGCTGAGTGGTTGTGTTTTTGTTGCTCTCTGTCATCTGCTGAGAAGCGACACACAACTGCTAAAACACACACTTATGGAACGTCTAAAAGTGTGAATGTATAATGCGATTGTGAAGATGACAAATACATACTGGCTATATTATCTTCATGTCTAACAGAGCAAGAATGCTAGGGCTGAATTAAGCCCGAAATGTGTAGCTGTGGTGCTAGTGCTTTCAGTAGAGTAGCACCATAAGTTTAGGCACTAAAGTGAAGACGAGCTGCATGCACTGACCAATAGTAAGATATCAGTGGAATTAATACACATTCGCCGACTGTGATACAGGTTTGATCTTTTTCGTCTTTGTTATCTGATAGCCTTTTGCGTTGTGTAGTAAAACTAGAAGTGGACCAAGGGGTATGTGAATTGGTATTCTAGCACAGAAGAACTGAGTGTATTTTCCTGTTATCATTTGTGCATTTTGATGCCAGGTTTTGTGGATGCCAACTGAGAATTCACACAGTTATTGAGTCGACCATATAGTTAACAAACGGTTACATGTGACATGTCTGATTGTCACAATTGGTCAACTCTCACTCCGTAAGGGTAAATGCTAAGCTCTCTCTAATCTGACGTCACAAGAATGCTCAGTTTCATTTCACAAATAATTAAGAAACCCAGAGAATGCTAATATAAATTCGATATTTAGTTGCTTTAAATATTGATTTTGGTTATATTTAATTACTTATCCCATACCGAAGCAAAAAATGCATATTTTTAAGTAAATCAATAATAGTGATTGAAAAACCTTTTAGCGGATATTGCATATGTACCTTAGGTTCGTGCCTGGACTGTGCTATTTACATGGCGTAAACTAGAGGGTTACAGAAAAAGAGATATTTAGACTAATTTAACAGATTATTGACAGCAGTGAAATCATCCTGCCTACATTTAGTACGGTGGCGTCATCGTGTATGTAATAACTCGATAATCAATCTCGCCCTTCTCATACGCCATTTCTCTGCTCATATAAATTATTTATAGAGAACATCCGCTGTATCTTCCCTCCTATATCACAGCCATACATGTTCTGGGGATTCACTAGGCGAACGGAAATCCAGTTAAATTAGATATAGCCTTCGTTTGCTGTTTTATCAAATTTTTGGCGCACTGGTAATTTCCACAGGATCAAGGTCAATTTCCGCTATCCCCTGATAAAATGTCTCGAGATTTCCCGGAAAAAAAATACATGAAAAAATTTATTAAGCCTGGTAAAATATGGATCTTACATCGAGGTGAATTAAAGGTAATTGAATGTGGGATAGCAGGAAGTGATACATAGTTTACTGTCATCCTTGTGATATTTAGCTCGATACGACCGCTGATACATCACGGTACTAGCAGCATAACATGCATATCGAACTGGAGAATGCTTTAAAAGTTATCTCTCAGCCCATGATAGTAGAGCATATCTTGGATTATGTAGCCTGAATGTTGCCTAAGTGATTAGACGACTATAACTGTGTTATGTGGAAAAAAACTGTCATCTTTCACTTTTTCATACTTTTCATTCAATTTACTGCACTGACAAGAAGAGATTTTCAGAGGTAATTCGTACAACAAACATGGGTATTATTGCTGCTGACGAAAGTTTGCTGGCGATATTCGACTCAAATGTAAAACACAATGCAGATATACGAAATAGGAAATTCAGGCCGATATCAAAGGAAAGGTCTGTCCGTTCGGAATTTTCGTCCGCTTGCTATATTTTAACCTAACTAAGCCTTGTTTTCTAAGACACGCACATCGGCCTTTTGCACATTATTAAGAGAACGAAGAGCTGGTCTCTGAAGTCACCCGTGAGTTGATCAGCTACAGTGGTTTGCATATTTTCATTTTTACCCTATCTTTCAACCGAGGAGAATATTTTGAACTGGCATATTTTCATATTTAAATTCACGACATTACATCATTTTCAAACATTTAGCTCCGACGACGATTGAATATTGAACGCTTGGGATCATTTAGATGTCTCCGTATCTTCACCAAAGGCTTGCCCAACTATTGTGTTGGCGGCTGATTGGTTTGCTTGCTATTTGTGGGCACACATGATAGGTCTTACCTCGTAGTTTCGATTTTTCAGCTATACCACCTGTAATTCCAGAAAAAAGTAAAGCCATAATGGGATAAACCTACCAGTCTTAGCTGAAAACATTTATTGGTAGAACAATCCAGGTTGTGACCATACAATTAATTACAAGCGTCTGGTCCGTCATTCTTAATTCAGTCGTCGGCCATTAATTTTTTAGAACTTTTTGTATATTTTTGGAATATCATGATGTCTTGCCGGCATCATTGAAAATTGTTGACCGCTTCTCTCTTACAGGAAACTAGCCTATGTTTATGTATACTATGATTGTCTTTCTGAATTTGATACTAATGCTGTTATATGGAATAGGTCTTTGGATTATGGAAGAGGATATATTTCAACGGACGACGGCTGAATAATAAATGAAGGACTAGACGCTTGTAATTAAAGAATATCTGCGTCCATAATTCAAAGATCTATTCCATATTCCACATAAAAGCATTAGCACCAAATTTAAAAAGACAATCATAGTATGCATAAACATAGGCTAGTTTCCTGCAAGAAAGAAGCGATGCCGACAAGACGTCATCATTTAAGTCAATGGACCCTAAATCGAACACTCTAGTCTATACTACTGGTACACCCACATCTCAATAGCATCAAAGTTCTTCGAACATTAATTGCGATCTGTTTGACAGAATGTAATAATTCTCAGTAAGTTGTGTGTTATATACAAGATTTTCCTGGGGTAAATGAGAAATTTGTCAGTACACTACCCGATCGCTGCTCCAGTTTGAAATTAATTTAGATGTTGTCGCCGATTTCCTTGCTAGCTGGAAATTTAAAAGGATCTTCCATTTTCTCTGAAATCCAGTAGATTTCCAAGCGGTAAATCATGCTCTTCATACAATGTTGGAGTTTTTCCTCGCCCGCGTTAAAAGCACAATGCTCCCAGTTACAGGATTAAGTCGGTGACACAAAGTTGGCTACAACATATAGACATCCTGATGAAACTAAGAATATACGTTTCAAGCTACAGCTTTTTATTAGTAATTACTTTGGATGAAGTTCGGCGTTACGACGAAAGTAAATGCGTTTCACTAACCGGGATACGTTGGCATTCAATGACTCTTTAACATACAGATGCGATTGTATAGCCCGCTCCGAATAGAGTTAAATGAAAGCTCTTTATCTGACCTCTACATCGATGTATCTCTTGGGAAACATAGAATCTGTAGACAGACAAGTAACATAGCTATAGGGATACTTTCCCGCTTAATTATCCAGTAATTATTCTACATCGGTTTCATCACTCCCTCTTGGGTAGATATACATGTAGGTAGACCAACGTTAATATTGCGTTTCAAACACCGTTGGAAATAGCGGATTAAGGTCACGAAGAATGACGTAATGAAGGAATAGCGCAATGAAGGAGGTGACAAAATGTCAGTTACATGTCATTGTACCTTTGTTTGCGGACATGAACTGAAGTTCAGTTCAGCCTTCTTTAACGTTGTTAAGAGAATTTAAGAATGGCGGCTATTTCAACATATTTTAGTTACTGAATACTCGGAGAAAATGGGCAGACCCCACACGGTGAAAGTTCTGTTTACGGTGTGAACTCTGCTATTCCACTTATCTATTGAAATTCCTTTCTGTTTTCGGTGATCGGATCCCGCACTTTGATGACGTTTTAGATGCACGGTGTACAGACGAGTAGATGCCCATATGACGTCATTTTAGGGTTTACTGATGAATATGCAGTCTCGTCCACAATGGTTGGTGCATTGGTAAATTCGAAACTTTAACAGAACTTGTAGTTCGGACGAATCAGGTTGATTCTTGAGTATTTCTTTCAGGGATTAGCTCGATGTATTGTGCCATGAAGGTGTGGAATCAACCGTAAACACAAAAAACAGTTGCCATAAGTGTTGCCTGATTCAAGGTACCGATCACAATACAGTTCTGATCTTACCTCTCAACAAAATGCCACTAGGGCGCATTTCAGGAATGCATACGAGAAGAGTATCATTTTTTTGCGTTCGAGCAGCGCTTGGGGACTTGTACGCAAGGTAGAATATTAATGCACCTGTATGTTATTGTTCTGGATTTCCTCAAATCCATTATGTATAAGCCCTAAGTCCCCTAAGTCCTTGGATTTCAAGTTCATTGAACACTTGTGGACGGAAATGGTCGTGTATTTGCGACAAGAGGTGTTCGCACGATATATTTTATGCGATTGTATGCACCTTTCTGAGGAGCATACCTTGGCCGTTTACGCCAATAAGTGACGTACGACGTGGAAACACAGCATACCAAGGAATATCGATCAACTGAAATGTGTTGGGGGGAGGGGAGAATATCGCTTTCATTAGCATTGGCACTCCCAGGAATTTGCATAGATTAATGATAGGTCGTCTGAAATAGAACACTATGTCGACCAAAGTTAAAGAAAACTTAAAGTAAATACTCAAGACTCAGTCTGATTCGCCAGAAATATACCAATGCACTACCCATAGTGGCCGAGAGTGTACTAGATCGATAACCATTTAAATGGACCATGAATCCGATTTCTTTTATCTATTACCTTACTGACTCACCGTATGCCTGTGCAGCTGTGTTGATACCATGACAATTTCGATAACACTCGCAGCTTGCCATGGTATCTTCGTACAATCTTCGTGTATTTATATTGATCTTGTGCCATTCGTTCAGGGGAGATGGTACGTGAATCTTACCTGTATCGTCGAAGCATAGAGGTTAACCTCTCGCGGTTAGGTGAAATTAGACAAATCTCACAAAACGTAACTTCGCAAATCTGTATTTTGCCTTCAGATAGTGATTTTCATAGTTATTTGTCATTTTTTGTCGTTTTTCATTAAATTTGCTGCACTATAGCGAAAAGCTTTGCAGAGGTAATTCGGGCGACAAAACAAGTAATATCGCCGCTGACAACAGATTGCTAGCAGTATATGATTAAAATGCAAAATAGTGTCCAGATTCGATATCGGATTTAAGATATTCTTTCGTGAAAATTCACGTCGCAATATACTGAAACTTTATTAGATTGGGAACATTTCTTAGCCTCTATTTGTATAAATATTATCACCATTGCCCTTGATATTTACACTTTCCACCTTCGGTCATTATCCATCATGCTATTAGCGCCGGTGAAAAATGGATATTATTAACTTAATAAGCACATACTGCATTGTTCTTAATACCCCGATCAATATTTGAGAATACGTCTTCGTGAAATTGAAACATGTTCAGGAATACCCAGGGAATGCATGCATTGTGTCGGAGGCTAATCGATTTGTTTGTTATTTGTGGACACTGATTTGCGTATGATTCTTAAGGATCATGGACCCTATACCTTGACTGGACGGGAAACCCCGCTTTTCTCCTTTGATATGTATATTACCATCCTTGAATCGGTAAGAACCGGTCGGTAAACTGCCGGCATAATGGCATAGTGTCAGCCGGGTATTTGCATGCAACACCAGCGCCTGGGTCAGCCACCGTAAACGACCGTACTTTTCTTCGACGATCGAGCTTTTTTATTGCACGTCAGTCGGCAAGATGAGGAAATAAACAAAAATTTGAAGTCAGATTTGAGGGAAGCACAATGTTTTCGGCAAACTTAAATTAGCCGACTTTACACGCCCACTATACTATGTTTTTAAGAAATCAAATCAGATATATGATAAACTATCAGATACCATCAGATAACCCCCAAACGGTGTTATATTTCCGCAAAACGTGCCGTGTTTGGTAATGATACAACCACAACTCAATGAGGAACACAACAAACAACATAAATAATTATGAACGTGTTCTATGCGAGCGTTCTGAAACTAAATGAAACGAACATTTCGTACGGCTCAATTTGTGTTTCGAGCCGAAGTCAACAACAAAATACTAAACTCTGTTCGTAGAGCAAACTATGACATATCTGTGAACAATTGTCAAACTCAAGGCACCGGATAGTATCCTCTGTGGTATTTTGAATAAGAAAATGTCCGAAATGCGGTTCTTCTAAAATTATTTGTGAACTTCAGATGAGAACTTTTGTTGTGGTATGGAATATGGCAGCAGGCTGGGTTGGAGTTACAGCATAAAAAGCGCCCTCGGCGAGCATAGCATTTTGGGGCGGGGATAGGATGAACAGTAGTCTTTGAAGTAAAGTCGCGTTTTCCGTACAGTAAAGGTATAGGCTTCATGATAGGATATGTTGTAACTCGTAGTTCCAGGCTCTAAGGTGAATAATAGGTAATTATAAAAATGCAAATTAAAGGAACCTGGTGCCTTCACTGAAATTAAAGTTCATTCAGTGGTAAAACAATCCATATTGCTTTCTCTGGACATACATTTAGTGTGAATGAACCCAACTGTTGCACTCATCAATAACGCTGTATAATCCTGACAAGAAATAATGATACCCTATTCTGAGTGAAAGGTTGTCCGAACATTGCATGTGATGATCTATATTTAAATATTGCTGTTTGACAAAATGTAAGAATACTCAGTAAACCTTGCCAAGCTTTGTGTTTAATGGGGTTTATAGAGTCTCTACACGTATACTCGTATAATGATTTTGGGGGAGTAAGTGCGAAATTTTGTCGGTTTACTGCCCGATCGCCCCTACAGTTTGATATTAATTTAGATGTTGACGCCGCTTTTCTGTCGAACTGGAAATCTAAAAGGGATCATTCATTTTCTCTTTAATCTAGTGGATTACCAAGCGGTAAATCATGCCCTCCATACAAACATGGTTGGCGCTATTTCCTTGCTAGCGTTAAAAGCATAATGCAGCCACTAACAGGATTAAGTCGGTGACACGAAGTCCGCTACAACATGTATACATCCATGATTAGACTAAAAAAAATAGTTTTAAAGATCTAGCTTTTTATCAGTAATTACTTTGCATGAAGTCTCGGTTGTGGTGAATGTATAAATTGCTTTCCATTAACCTGGGGTACGTTGGCATTCAATGACTGGAATACAGAGGACCTTTTATCGCGCTGAATAAAGTTCAATTGGAGTGATATTTTTTTCTAACTACTACATCGATGTGTCTCTATGGAAACCTAGAATCTACAGCTAGGCAAAAGACAAGGCCATTTGAAGACATTCTCACTTAATTAGCCATTCCTGTACCGATGTAAAGGTTTTACCACTCCCTCTTGGCACATACATATACATGTACTTGTAGCTAGAATTTATAGTCGTCTTAGTTTGGCAAACCGTAGTAGCCATTTGAATACCATGCATGGTGCGTTCGTAGTCAAAGTCAGAGTTTGTCTCGTGTCTAGGTAAACCAATTCTCATGGCATCAGATTGTATACCTCCTACTGTCAGATATACCCTCTGATTGTATACCTCCTTCTGTCAGATATACCCTCTGATTGTATACCTCCTTCTGTCAGATATATGAAACGTCTGCTACGAAGCCTTAAGTCGTATCACGTATGGGAAAATTTTGGTTGCCCAAATCCCAAAGCTAGCACTAAGTTTATGAAAGTTGTTCTACATGAAATCTATGAGACAAAATGGAGAGACGAGGTATCATCTTCCAGCAAACTTGAAACATATAATCTCGTGAAATCTTATCCCCGCCATGAGCGAAATCTAATGTCTCTGAGTAATGGAAAACATAGATCTGCACTAGTTAAACTTCGAATCAGTGCCCATAGATTGGAAATTGAGACAGGTAGATACTCAAAAACCCCACGAAGTAATAGACTCTGTAATACATGTGGTGTGTTAGAGGATGAAAAACACTTCCTTCTTAGCTGCTGCAAATTTTCTGAGCGTCGGGCAAAACTAATGGCTGAATTGGCGAACTTAATAAGCGATAAATCTATGTGCACTGATGACATGTTTGTGGAGCTGTTATCCTGCACTAATCCACAAATTACTAAATATGTAGCCCATTTTGTTTACGACTGTTTCCAGTTAATAGATGGTTAAAAAAAAAATTCTTGTATAGCATACAATATAGGGCCTACCCTATTTAAACGTGGCTGTGCATTGAAGACTACCAGTCCCAAGGTCACTGTTTGCCAGTCCCATAGATTTGTGAGCGCTTATTGTGCACATTTTAATGTAAATTTGTCCTGTATATTGTTTTGTATTGTCCGTCATCCGTGTCTGTCTTCTACATGTATATGTCTGAAACTGTTTGTATTCACGTTTTTTTAACCCCCTGCGGGTATAATTTTACGTCAATAAATCTTATCTTATCTTATCTTACCCTCTCATTGTATACCTCCTTCTGTCAGATATACCCTCTGATTGTGTACTTCCTACTGTCAGATACCGGTGTTACAATGACAACTTAGGGGGCCACACACTAGCACAATGGTAGGATGTGTACATTAAGAAAGTCTGTTCACAGATATATCCGTTTTCATACTATGTCAGTTTACCTAGATTGAGCTTGTCTAACATTCGTCCAGAGAATAACATGCCTGAATTTTAGCTATATCGACCAAACATAGGGTTCGAACCATCACTCGAGGTTAAGTGATATTCTGAGCATCTATTTTTATAAACATTATCCCCATTGTCTTGACATTTAGGACGCGTTTCACCTTCGGTTATTATCAACCCTGCTTTAGCTCCAGTGATGAATGAATATTGTTAACTTGAAAATGTACGAGAATGTTTGAGAATACGTTTTCAAGAAAAGTTGTACATCAAACTGAAACAAGCTAAGGAATGTTCAACTATTACAGGGAAAGCATAGTGTTGGAGGCTCAAATGTTTGCTTGCTGTACTTGTGGACATTATACAATTATTGCATGTTATAGAGTAGGACATCACGATTTGTCAGCTCGAGACAAATGATGTACAACTCGCGCGCAGTTGTACATCACTTGTCGAGAGCTGACAAATCGTGATCGATGTCCCACTCTATAACATGCAATAGTTGCTTTATTATACCGAATGTCCTATTTGAATAAAATGGGGACTTTATAATCATGTGAATGAAGATGGTACGGTGAAATAAGCATGTCGTGTTCAACACTGCGTGACCATTGTTCCATTGTTGAATTCAAAACGCCGTGTCAATATCGACTGTTCGATCTCGGCTTGTTTGTCGACTCAATCGCATAATTTGGATGAATAACGTTCTCGGTGATCCTACGTACCTTTTCTAAAGATGCCAAATTTATTTCAGTCAATTACCAAATCACATTCACTAATTTCTATCACCAACGGGCCGACGTATACACATCAATCTTCGTTTCGGGGAGTATGTTGGCGCGCGCACTATGGGAGGCAACTCGTGGTCCGGTAGATGTCGCCGTGGAACAATTTGTCATGTTCAACGCTCTGCCGTGGTACATGCCATTTATTCAACGGTAAGGCGAGATATGACTGCATCATCACTGAACATCACGATTTGTAGAATGAGACGCGACAGGCTGTCAAACATTGAAAACATTACGAATTTACATGAAGAAATGATATTTGGTATGACGTATAGCCCGCCACTGAGCGTACATATGAAATGATTTTTGAGAGAGAAAGAATAAATTGGTTGTCAGCGGGATTCGAACCCACGACCCCGGCTTATCGCGCCGATGCTCTACCTACTGAGCTATGACGGCCCATAGGTATTACAACCGTGGATTGTCCCTGTGATGACCAACCTTCTCTCTCGGTGTTGCAATGTGCGCAACTGGCTTTACAATAAAGAAATGATATTTGGTATGGCGTATAGCCCGCCACTGAGCATATATTCATATGAAATGATTTTTGAGAGAGAAAGAATAAATTGGTCGTCAGCGGGATTCGAACCCACGACCCCGGCTTATCGCGCCGATGCTCTACCTACTGAGCTATGACGGCCCATAGCTCAGTAGGTAGCGCATCGGCGCGATAAGCCGGGGTCGTGGGTTCGAATCCCGCTGGCGACCAATTTATTCTTTATCTCAAAAATCATTTCATACGAATTTACATGAGGTATAATCAACTGACTTCTATAGAATATATTGTACCTCGTAGTTTCAGGTTCCATAAATGAATAATAGGTAAATACAAAAAGAAAACAGATATAGAAATAAACGTGGCAGCCTTAGGAGGCTATAGTTGTGATTGTGAATTGTCGAACTTTATCTATACACCATGCAAACATATTGTGACTGGTGACCTTGATGTGGTGAGTGATAAGGATCTGAAATTACTCCTGATGAAAGGATCTAAATATAGAGAGCCAAGAAGAATAAATGTGAAGGCCGACCAGAAGATAGTCCTGTCTGCATTGGAACAGTACGTTATTGATTGGTCTAAGCGAGAAAAAGTTGAACCTACAGTACTCGCTGATTGGCTGGACCTCACAAAGAGCAAGGTCGTTGAAACAATCCGCCATATTGACAGAAGTACTCTTCCCCTAGCAAAACAAGTACTGAGAAACCTCAATTCGCAAGAAGTTCTAGCAAATCCCCAGAGTAAATTCGTCATAGTCCCAGCAGACAAAGCTCCGAATAATATAATATTCTTATGTAAATATTACTATTACCAGGTGCTGGTTAAAGAATTGAGTGTAGACAGATCTTCATCAAATAGGTCTACTTACTCCCAAACTGCATTTACTCTGGAAGATTTATTTAACAATCACAAAAAGTTTCTCAGGGAAAGAGGTATTTGTCTTCCAACCAATCATAACGACATACCAAAACTATACTGGACTCCCAAAATGCATAAATCAAAGCTAGATTCATAGCTGGTTCTAGAAGCTGCACCACCAAGCTTCTTTCAACCCTATTGACGAGGGCCCTTTAGGAGGTAAAAGCATTTTGGGAAAGGTATTGCGCCATTATTTCTAAGAACTCTGGCGTTGAATGTATGTGGATATTGAAAAACTCAAAATGTCTTACGGAAGAACTTGATGCTAAAGGTCACATACCGTACAGACATGTATCCACATGGGATTTCTTCTCTAGGACCTTATTGACCGTCTAAGTTCATTAATAGTATCTGTGTTCAAGAAAACTGATCGTAGATATATTAATGTCAGAAGCCATAAAGCATTCTTTAGCTCTACTACATACAAGAGATATCATTCATGGGATGTTTCTTTGTTTATAGAGTTGCTTGAATTTCTCATTAAAAATATCTATGTGAAATTTGGCAACACAATATATCAGCAGCATATAGGTATTCCAATGGGTACTAATTGTGCACCCCTGTTGGCTGACCTGTATCTGTTCTCTTATGAATATGACTATATGCAGGCGCTTTCAAAAACCGATCCATTCAAAGCCCGTTCCTTCTCATTCACCAAACGCTATATAGACGATCTTCTCGCTGTGGATAATCGCTATATAAATGACGCAGTGAAGGATATATATCCACCTTCACTGGGTTTGAAGGAAACTACAGATAGCCCTACAGGCACATCATATTTAGATCTATATCTCTATAAAAATGAAGCGGGCATTCTCTCTCGTCGACTTTATGACAAAAGAGATGATTACAATTTCGACATCATAAACTATCCCTTTCTGGATAGTAATATTCCAGTGGGACCTGCATATGGCGTATACATATCTCGCTTAGTAGCATTTGCTAGATCCTGTGTTAAATGTGACGATTTTGATCAACGTCACAAAACATTGTTGCAGAAACTTATAAAACAGGGCTATTCCACCAAGCGCCTCCACTCAAAGTTTCTCAAATTTGGCGATACATATCGCATGCTGATAGCAAAATACGAACGTAGCGTGCAAGATCTATGGCGCTACGTTTCGTAACTTGTGTCTAATTCCGCTTAACCCGGGGCTAGGATGTCTTGCCGGCATCATTGAAAACTGTTGATCGCTTCTCTCTTGCAGGAAACAAGCCTATGGTTATGTATACTATGATTGTCTTTTTGAATTTGGTGCTAATACTGTTATATGGAAAATGGAATAGGTCTTTGGATTATGGACGCGGATATTCTCTAATGGACGACGGCTGGATTATGAATGACGGACTAGACGCTTGTAATTAGCTGACAACAAGGTTCATTCGTTGGTAATATAATCCATACATTATAGTCTCTGGTCATACACTTGTGAGCGGAGCCTGAATTGTGCACCCCAGTCTGTACCATTGCTTCACCCACGCCTCAATAACGCTGTACAATAATAACTACTATTGTGTGAAATAACCATTGCCCAGTCTCGGTTCAATGATGTCCGAACATGTGATGAAATTTCCGTAAAGGTTCCTGCTTTACAGAATGTAATAACACCCACTAAGTTTGTTGTTAATGAGATTGATAGTGTCCATGTAGCATGATCTTATACACGACTTTCCGAGGGTAAGTGAGAAATTTGTCGGTTGACTGTTCGATCGCCCTTCCAGTTTGACATTAATTTAGATGTTGTTGCCGCTTTTCTCTGAAATCCAGAGGATTACATAACGAGAAATCATGCTCTTCATACAAACAAACGTTGGCGTTTTCCTTGTCAGCGTTAACAGCATAATGTTTCTAGTAATAGGATTAAGTCAGTGACACAAAGCCAGAGCATGTGTACATCCATGATTATATTTTAAAAAAACCAATACAAAAAAGTTATTGGTTTCACCAGTAATTGCTTCGCATAGAAGTCTGCATTTTGTCGAATGTAATTGGATTCATTAAACTGGGCCACGTTGGCATTCAATGGGTAACTGGAAGAATGGAGTTCTATTAAAGTAATGTTTGTCTGACATACTACAGCGATGTTTCTCCATAAGGAAACATAGAATCTACAGACAGACAAATACACGGACATTGTTAGACATTCTCTTAATTAATCATCTGGTTCATTAATTCCTTACAGTGATCTTGGCCTACTTGGGGTTAAAGCATGTTGAAGTAGGGGTCTAGCATTTGCTAGATCCTGTGTTAAATGTGACGATTTTAATCAACGTCACAAAACATTGGTGCAGAAACTTAAAAAACAGGGCTATTCCACCAAGCGCCTACACTCAAAGTTTCTCAAATTTGGCGATACATATCGCATGCTGATAGCAAAATACGAACGTAGCGTGCAAGATCTATGGCGCTACGTTTCGTAACTTGTGTCTAATTCCGCTTAACCCGGGGCTAGGGGCCGTATGAACCCATGTACTTCAAGATCCTCATGGTACTCATATGAACAGTCACAATCAAAGCGTGACTGAGATACATCATTTTTTAGATGACGACTCTATAACGAATATTATGGATTAAGAATACTGATCAGCGATACGGATTTGATATTTTTGGACCATCATGATGTCTTGCCGGCATCATTGAAAACTGTTGACCGCTTCTCTCTTGCAGGAAACAAGCCTATGTTTATGTATACTATGATTGTCTTTTTGAATTTGGTGCTAATACTGTTATATGGAAAATGGAATAGGTCTTTGGATTATGGACGCGGATATTCTCTAATGGACGACGGCTGGATTATGAATGACGGACTAGACGCTTGTAATTGAGACTGATACCACAGTTTATAACATAGAATTCCATTGAAAAAGTTTATATGAAGTAGTAATATTATAGACACCAGGAACAATGAAATAGAAGGGTCGTCATATAACGTTATACTATGGATGCACATCAATTTGGGGACCCCCACACACAGACACGCACATGGACACCCGATTTCAGATTAATACAGAAAAGGCAGATAGAGAATTGGAGATATATCCATAAAATTTTGATATTTGGACAGGAATGAACATAGATTTTCCCTTCAAACTTTCGGACGATACGAATGTCACTCTGTTTCATCTAAACACAAATACAACAAATTCCAATGCATGAGGACATATATTTTTCACATATTCCTGTGTATTTCCATATTATTTCTGATAAAATGCGATGGTTGTCAAGTAAAACATTTAGTTATATTGGAGTACAATTTGCATAGTTATCTAACAATGAACATATACTTTTATTACACGAAAGATTATAATAACGAACGAAGTTCGGGACCGCGAAGCGGTCCCTAACGGAGTTCGTTAAATAGGTAACATACATGCATTACGTGAGACAAAATACAGATACAGAACTTAATCACAAACCAGTGTAAATCCATGTAAAGACAGACAATCAACGTAGTCTATCATGTTCAGATTTCATCGTTTGCGTGGGCGTATTTTGCGGGGGCTGCCATATTGGATTTGAGGCAGTGTGGGTAATAGCTAAAATTAGAACAGTATCGAAATTTAATCTAAAAATATTTGCTATAGATTTGAAACAAAAAAAGGATAATATGCTAATAAATTCAAGGATGAATTCCCTTCCGATTCCCTTCCGACTGATAGAATATTTAGCGAAAACGCCCGAGTGTCGTCTGCACTTCGCGCACGCAAATGGTTACAGGTTGAGAATGCGGTCAGACCTCTTTTTCGCGAAAATGGCACTTCACATCAGTGCAGAAATTTCATAAAATTTAGTTCTACGGCAAGAAAAAGCTGTATAACGTGTCCATCTATAACAAGCTTATTTATTAGGCTTTGAAGATCTGATGTTTCGTAAAGAGATAATCGGTTGTTCATTTAAAAAATGAACATTTGCCACGGAATTGTGACCTTACGCCGTAGCAAAATCGAGCCATTCAAGTTCTGTCGCTGACGTCCGCGTGATAAATTAGGTCATCCAAAGTTCGCAAAGAAAAGGGAGAAGGGGGTCACAACAAGCTGATTATCAATAGGGGATTTTAATTATAACAGGCAAGAAATCATTTCCAAGTAAACGGTGACACTGCGATTGTCTGAACCGTCAGATATCATCCATTCACTTCAGATTATGGCCTAGATTTAGACATTAAATTAATAGGTACGGACAACCAAGATGCAAGTAAAGTTCATAAAACAAACACATTCATCAAGCTATAGTTTATTGCAGATTTTATTGTGTTTAGATCCGTACACTTCTGAGGGGTCAATTCATGAATAGCTTTGAAGTCAAACAGCAAAATTTTACCAAGAACTCAAACAACTTATAAAACGAAATTTTAGAAAGTCAGATTCCTCATATTTAGACATGCATCCCCCCCCCCCCCACTCATATTTAGACATGCATTCCCCCCTTCCCCCCCCCCCATCCTATATATTTTTGTACTATGAGTTCGTACAAATGTTTAACAAAATTGAAATATTGACAAAAACAAATTTGGGGCATTTCTCTATTATTATTCATTATTTTCTATAATTCGGCATGATAAAACAATAGCTACGGTACCGGTAGTATACATGTACATCCTATACGTTAACAACTATTACGTAGTCATAAATAAATAAATATTTTGATCCATACGATAGAATAGAATAGATGTTTATTTGCTAATTAGAACCTACATGAATGGAAAAAAAACAACACCTACATGAGGCGAACAATCAATAATGTAACATACACTTGCGCAATTCAATGGAATTCTTTATTAGCACAGATATGCTGAGATGAATTATGCATGTCAAAATAGTGCCCTGTTGAAGAGAAAGTAATTCATGGCAAAACCCAAGATATCTATTACAATATTTTACTAAATTATACAAATCTTGTTGAAAGTATCTTAAAATATTTCAGTGTGTTACACATTTGTAGTTATAATACAAAAAAAAAAAAAAAGGGGGGAGGGGGAGTGGAGAATGTCCACAGAGGGAAATGTTTGAAGGAGGAAATATCTAGGGAAATGTCTACAGGGGTAAATGTCCTCAAGGTGGAATGTCCTGGCTTCATAAGCTATCAAGCTTGTTTTTCATTTGTTTACAATAATTTGATTATATGTAACTATAAACATCGCAATATTTCTGTCCATTATATAATAATATCTCTCTTCGAACAGTTTGGCATTCTTAATTTTTCATTCAAGGATAAAATTAAAATAATTCTATCAGTTTCATTCCTCAAATTAATTTATAATGAAGAAGCATCCCAATATTTTGTGGTTTATATATTCGATCAACATACTTTATCCCTGATCCGATCCAGAGTATCAATTCTGATCGACTGTATTTGATTATACTGAAAATAATTCATATTTTCGGACCTTGAAATGTGTGAAACATATACTATATGGTATAGGCAGTCTGCTATGTCAGATAAAGAACAATACGTTTCCCGATTGATCAAATATTCAACGCATCATCCACAATCACAGCAATTCCAAACTTTTGGGTTGCCAGTATTTCATCAGAAATCACCAAGCCACAAACGACCAGGAAAATGAAAAGAACTCGCACTAGGCTGCGCCTATATGTATATAATTTTCAATGTCCCTTCTAAGCTTCCGTAATATAACAGTGACTATATATGGTTTGCGAAAAAAAAAAAATGATACGAAAAAGGCAAAGTCAGAAGCGAACAAAAGAAGTATACTTCGTTCGTTTCTAGGCTTTGCCTATTTCATATTATTCGTGCGAATTTGATTCCTCCCATTGGAAATGTATTATTACCTGTGTCTGAGGTAACCGTCTCTACCTTTCACGGCGATTTGTTCTAATCTCATTAAAAGATGGTAGTATAGCAATATGGTGAAAAGATTCTGCCCTTTGAGGTAAAAGCATGAAAATTGGCACATTTATAGTACTCGAGAGAGAGAGAGCGAGAGAGAGAGAGAGAGAGGATTAAGGTTTAATGTCGCGTTCAGCGACGATCAAACAAAATTCTAAGTACTCAAGCCATTAGCTTATTAATCCAACGCATTAAAACATACACGCATTAAAACTTATGTAACAAACCGATTTCTCTCAAATAACCCAAGATGCAATCCTCCCTCACCCGACTAAAAAGATCTTTCAAAGTAGTCGCTCGATCGGCTGATTAAAATTTGCTGTTGGCCCGCTTGAAATTAATCCAAGATGGCCGCCAATTTCAAGATGGTCGTCATTGTAATGTAGAGATCTGGAGGTCATTGGGGACCCCAAATATTTTTCTTACACTAATGGATAGGAAGTTGAAACTTTCTGAGACGTATCTTGGACTTAAGCGTTATAGGAAAATGTAATAAGTTTCAAGATGGCTGCCTTAGTGACGTCACAGCGACGTCATATTATAAAAATGCTCTTTTGGGGGACGATTTTTCAGTCAGATTTTTTAAATTTTCTATTTATGCCATTTCCTCCGGAAAAACTACAAAAAAAATTAGGAAATAATTATTGGATATGAATTAAAATATTTGTGAGGACTTCCATGCTCAAAAAGGCAAATATTTCAAGAAAAACGACGAAAATACAACGTTTTAGTCATACTCTTATGACCTCCATTTTGAATCTACTCTAGGTCTTCTGTTTGGAGGGGTATGCAAATAGGCTCAAAATGACCCCAATACCATGGGCTGTACCGTTTCAGTTGTCAATTTTTTACCTCGCAGGCAATTATGGCCTAGGTGTATTGCCGTCGTCATGTACGTCCGTCAATTTATTAGCGCAATATCTGCAGAACCGGGTTAGGTATATATTGACAAAATTTTGGAATCTGATTCATCTAGTTACAGATCATATGCCTATTGAACTTACAAAATCAGATATTATCACATCCAAAAAGGGGCACAATTCCGTGAAATTTGGGCCGAAACGACTCATTTTCGATATGCGCCTGACCTATATCTAGATGAATAAATAGTTTTCAAAATGTAGTCCGTAGACCTAAGACGGGTCTGCATATATGGCGGCAACTGACAGATGAACTTAACGATAATACTCCTTGAAAAAGCAGAAGATCAGGAGTAAATTCAAAATGGAGGTCATAAAGGTGTGAATAAAAAGTTGTTTTCGTCGTTTTTCTTAAAATATTTGCCTTTTTACAAATGAAAGTGCACACAATTATTTTAATCCACATCAAATAATTATTTCCTAATTTATTATGTAGTTTTTTTCAGAGAAAGTAACATAAATAAATTAAAAAAATCGACCCCAAATAGCATTTTTAAAATATGACGTCACTGTGATGTCATTAAGGCAGCCATCTTGGAACTTTTAAGAGTCCAAGATATATCATAGAGTTTCAACTCCCTAGCCGTTGGATTAATAAAAATATTTTGGGGTTCCAAATGACTTCCTGATTTCTACATTACAATGGCAGCAATCTTGAATTTGGCGGCCGTCTTGGAATAATTTCAAGTGGGCCCATAGCAAATTTTAATCATCCGATCGAATACAATAAAACTTTCATGCTTTTACCTCAAAGTGTAGAATTAACCCAATCACATACACTATATTGCAGTACTATGGTCTATTCACGGCGTGATATTTCCTTGTTCATAACATTTCGTTTACTTAGATTGAGGCTGTCTGTATTAACGCAGAAAATAACATGGGTGAATTCTCTCTAGGTTAGGTGAAACTAGACTAATTTCACGAAACGTGACGTCTAATATTTTGCCTTCAGTTACTGTGCTATTCATTACCATATTTGCGAAACCATGAATATCGCCTTCTCCAATATTGCCTGTCGACTTCCGTAAGAAAGAATTATTTCTCGTCATTTTCCTTTCATCAAGGTACAATGCCAAATTAATGTCCTGTTTGAGATATCGATGGGTTTGGTTTCTATCCAGTGAAGACAAATCCATATACTCTCAATCTTAACCGTTATTATTCACAGTAGGAGTATCGTGAATAGAACATTCGGTGAATGGATAGCAAAGACTTAAGAACACATAGGCATTGATGGTTAAGTTATTTTCCATGAACTGAATATGCAACGTTTACGTGCATGTTTATGCGATTATCTGTCTGTCTAAGTTTTCCCATAACCTCTCGGTCTCTGACAACTTAACCGGTGCTTCAGTGATGTTTAACTATATTATATGTAAGGTTGAATATGTTTAGAATGGTGTGGTAGCCATATTTAAGTGTCGAATTCCTTCGTTTGAGAGCGAAACGGTGGTCCAAATATACGGTAAATTTCAACAAAGGGTGTTAACTCCTTTAATCAGTTTAACTTCTTTGTTACTGCTTTTAGTAGAGGCTTGGAACCCGGTCATTGTAAATACGTTACTGAAATTTGTGTTTTATTATTGTTTATAGTATCGGGCTTTATCTTGCTATCAAAATTAAATTTTTACTTTACTGTACTGCCTAAATTCTGAGCAACAGTGCGAAATATCGCATCAGCGAGAGTCAACGTATCTCACAGAATATGTTCATGAACTTTCCGTTCTTCTGATTTCACGTTACAAAATCATAAACATTCAGTTTAACACAATGTCAAACCCAAATGCACAGATAGAAAATTGGGTCTGTTTCTATCAGATATCGATTTCAGTATTATATTTTTCAAGCAAGCGAGAAATTACATAATCTTCTGAGGTCGTTAGGCCTCTTCGCTGCAAAATTCAATTCTCGCTATCAGTTGGCGTGATTCTTTCATTATGTCCGCCAGTTCGTTAAATTGATCCCACTCTTTGCGTTTCTGAGTTATCTTTATTGTCGAATGGGCTGGGTGAATTCAGGCTTGGTATTTATCACTGCTACCCTAATTATTCTGTTTAACCATTATCGGCGGGCGGACATCGGCGTGTAATGAAGCAATATTTACAATACGAGACAGAATAGACAAGGTGGGAGACCCGTCCGGGAGAATGACTGAATACGCCAATTTACTGGCAGTTTATACCCCCAAGATCAACAGTGGTGCGAACAATAACTAGTTCAAATATTTTCACTGGAAACAGCCGAATGCCAAATTAGTGTACGCAGATAAACTGGGTCTACGTCGTAAAATATTGGTATTTGATGGTTCTATTGCTTTTGGCTAGAAATCATTCAGACATTGTCGTTTGCTCTGGAAGCAGACATTTAACGTGCCTTTGATGTTTCCTCGCAAATATTCATAGCCGAGCCTAAGTAAACGAGTTCCGCAAGAAAACTGTAAAGACATCCATATCAAGAAATCTCCATTACTATTTTTATGATTTAGTAACGAGAGCCAACATATTAGAGTTTGGTCTAGATACTCTATTTGATTACCCATATTGGATGTTATATTAACTTGTGCTTGTAGGTTGCCAACATTTTCGATGTTTAATTTACATTTCTGATGCAACACTCAGAGAAGTGCAAGTGACCGAGGCTGCCTATTTGATTATGAATACTGGAAGAATGCTGAATCGGCAACGGCTGTTCTACTATACTGACTGTTCCAGATAACAAGGGACGTTCATGTAGTCAAAATCATGAATTACTGGGAGAAAATAGATCAAACACATTCGCAGCATCCGATCGGACAGTCAGAAGCTGAGAATACTCACTTATATATATCTTTCTTTTATCCACTGATGTTGAATAGGATAACTATCTGACATGTCTGAGTACCAATAACATTGAGAGTCACATCTAACTGACGATATATTAATGTACACCTCGGATACGTGACAACTTATCCCACAGAGAATGACATGACGGATTAGATAGAGCATAGTGGTACACATAGATAAAACAGTAGATAATGTAAAGTTGGATTTATGTTCACATTATGACATCATGATCGCTTGCCTCACATACATTCAATGGATAACGTCCCGAAATTTAGTCTGATCAGTCTAAATGAAACGGTTGGGTGATTCATCGCTGATGGCGCTGTATTCAGTTGCATCAGTATTGATGCCACAGTCTGTTCATATCGGCTCGGAATTTTCCTTTATTATAACTGCCAATTGGTTTAAACAATATTTTATTGAATCAGTGGGAGCACAATGAGCCAGAGCTCGTTAGTGTGTCTCCCAGTCGTATATACAACAATAGTTATTCAACACATACACATAGAAGAATATATACATATTAATTTATGGCAGGATACTTTATATGACAAGTGATGATGTAAATATTTTAGTAGTAAAGAATAAACATACAAAAAAATATATTTCGGTTTAAATAAGTTATTTCCATTAATTCTGTACTGTTAAAACGTAGTATTGGACGGAGGGATTGTCATTAGTCAGAAGCTGCATCTGGGGCGAATGACCTACATATGAAGAAGTGTTTCATTTCTATCTGATCGCGAAAATCACAAGTCAGCGTTGGAACCTGTTGGTTTCTATAACAAAAGCTCCCAGGTGCATCTGGATATTAATATTTTCTGTTAGACTTTTATCACAATCTCCAAAAAGGAGATTGGGACAAGTGACAGAATAGGGATCATCGTAGTTGTCCAGCAGATTAGCAATCAAACGTTGTCTTTCAGTGATAAAAATGGGACAGTGGAAGAAAAAGTGCTCGACAGTTTCGTCAAGGCAGCCGCAGTTACATATCGCGTTGTCGCTTATATGATTCTCAAACAAGTGTCGTTTCAAGTTGCTGCATCCATTACGAATTCGACACAGTAGGATCTTTTGTGACCTTGGGCCAATATAATTCCAAGGAGGAGGGATAGGTTTAGGATACATTTTTATTAATTGGTGTTTGAACTGCTAGCAGAATTCCTCACGGGAACGGGTAGTGTATTCCAATCACGAATTTTAGCTGGGAAAAACGAACTACGGAAGAGTTCAGTGCGGCACCGGTGTGGTGTAAATTGATCCACATGACGTATATGATATGGATTTCTGTCACGTGCGAGTGGAGGAAGATGTCTATTCAGTGCTAAAGGGGCCATACCATTGACTATTTTGTATAGCATGGCAAGACGATGCATATATCGTCTGGTGGATAACAATTCGAAACCGGACTCAGTGCACAAAGTTTCAGATGGACAGCTTCTTGTGAGACCAGTAATCACTCGCAGTGATTCTTTCTGGATGTTTTCTAATTTGTTAACTAGGATATTGTCTATATTATCCCAAACGATATCGGCATATTCTAAACTTGGTCTGATAAAACTTTTGTACATAATTTCCAGGCTTTTTCGGTCCAACAAATACTTTAAGCCCCTCAGAATGGATAATTTGCGTTGTGCTGTAACTATTATGTTCTCTATATGGTCGTGCCATGTAGCCCTATGATTGAGAGTTAGTCCGAGATGTTTATGATTCAATGAAGCAGTCACCAGGTTCTTGTCGAAGACAATATCAACATGAGATTGATGTAGTCGCCTCGACATCAAAAGGGAGATTGTTTTAGAAGCATTAAAGTCAACTAACCACCGAGCGGCCCAGTCAGTTATGAGACTCAGGTCATGGTTAATGCTGGGAAGAGTGGTAGTGAGTTGATCAGAAATGATATATAAACATGTGTCATCTGCAAATATGCGTATGTTGTTAAGGATTCCAATGGGTAGAACTGCCAATTCGTCCAAGGAGAACAATATTGTACTGTCCAGTGATACGGATTTAACGATATTGGCATATCATGTCTTAGTTCCGTCATGGAAAATTGTTCACCTCCTCACTGTTGTAGGAAATTACCTCTTGCCTGTTTATAGTTTTTTAATGTTATTCCTGATTGTTTTGTTATGAATGTGGTAATTTGAAATATTTATGGACGATGACTGTCTAATGAATAACGAATCTGAAGCTGGCTGACAACAGTTGTTCGCATGATGAAGTCTCCTCACATCATAATACTCCAGACACGTGTAAGAACAAGTCCGTTTCATGTCATGAAATATTGTCTCTAGTTATCCTGCGATACTGTGTAGGGCTCTCATCTTCGTACCAATGGCCCTTGAGAGCCATCTTTAGCTGACAGATACATTAGCGGACACCTCGTAGTCTGGCATAAATATTCGACAGTTTGTTCCATAGAGAATGGCTTGATGTAAATTTCGTGTTTTGTTCTTATTGTATCGAGGTATGCTTTATAGTCCAGGAGAGCATTTTTTTAAATCTCAAATCCCTTGCTGTTGAGTTTGCGTTATCATTTTCATCGGGAGAAAGCTTTTGTACATTAATCTTGGCCATAACAGCTAGCCAACCTCGACCTACTTATTCCTTGGCTGCAAATGCATGGCGCCATATGTAAAACCCACTCTGCTTGTAATTTTGAGCAAATCAGAGTGTACGCTTGGTGCTATTAATCCAAACAAAATTGTGCATTAAACCTGTGTGATATATCACTTTGAAGACACAATGGTTAATTGGATATGGCCCGTTTCTTGATATATAACTTATTTTCCGAGATGCGTGACTATTTTAGGACAAACATCATTAAAGCAAATTGAGGCTCTAGCCAGTTTATCGTTACAATAGGGCTTTTGCCATCCATGTCGTCAATAATAAAAGTAGTCCAGTTATCTGCTGGCTTTTATTGTTTCGAGGTAGCAACAAAATATTTCCATTTTCATGTACTCGAGGCCTCATTATATCGGAAAGTGTGCGTGCATCAGGCCATGCATATTTGATTCATATCGAATTCTTATCCAATCCTCCGATTTATGGTTCGTCTTCTTTAGAGCAGGTGATGTCAGACAAGGCTATTTATAGTATGGTATCAAGGGAGAAATATGCTCGCAATTGACGGGGCTTCGTAGATTTTCGATTCGACGAATTAATAAATTAATAAAAGAAACGGAGCTGAAGTTATAAATGTCATTCACAGAAACACTTAGTATAAATATTAGGTGGTGAAGGTATACAGCAATCGTGTATTCTCGTATGAGGATGACCAACGATTCTAAGCTGAAGCGGATTTTACAAGCTTATAATATAGAAAATGTTGCTTCAATATATCCCAGGCAGGATGCTTGAACTTTCCATAATATCTCATGAGAAGATTAGTTTCCATAATATCCCGGGAGGGGATGGTGTTTTGCTGCCACGTCGGATTTAGCTCAACGTCAGGAAACATTCTTTCAGAAACTACCAAACACGTTCGTTCAATTTTTTCGAAGATAGTCTTCAAACATTATTTACTCATATGACAGCATATTAGTATCGGGAAAGATCTGTGACACCCAGTTATGTACAATCATCACCAAGAAAGCCTTGTGGTTTGCTTAGGAAGGTTAGAGATCGTAGCAAAATTGTTCACTTATTGAAGTTTATAGCTGAATCAAATTCTTCCGTGTGATTATTTATACATAATACAGAAAATGTTTCCTTCGCAAAATAATGAATGTAGAAATTTTGGTCCCCCCCTAAAAACCAAATTCGAAACTTTTGGTCCACCCTCCAGCTCATTGGAAAAAATTTGAGTCCCCCCCCCCCCCCGGTGAAAAATGAACCGTCCCTTACGTTAATATGTGTTGTGTTGTTTTAATTTGTATCTATTGCATTTAGTACTTGCGACAAAATTAAGCAATAAATATGATACGATTCTAAAATTTCGAGGCGTACCACCTACTAATAAAATACTGTATGAAAGTTTCGTAGATTTCCCTAAATCGATATCTAGTTTTCTAAATTCAAACTTTGAGAGGATTCTACAGTCTTGCCCACGTCATTACACAGCATAGAGTTAGACCGGGCGTAGACGATTGTTGACAATTTATGAAACATGGCTCCAGTGGTGATGTACGTCATGGACGCATGGTATTATAGTGTACTGTGGTATTTATCACTAAAGGATATGTGATGTTTACATACGAACAACTCCTCTATGTGTGATGGTAATAAAGCCAAGTTTCTTTTCGTTCCAAGACCTGTCAAAACGTATGTTTCAAGCCGGTACTAGGGGCTGAACTCTAAAATCAAAGCGTCGCTGAGATACATTTCATCACAGGTGTCATTTTTGGTTTCTGTGCTGTTTGTAGAAATTTTGGCCTGTGGGATCATATGATTTCTTGTCAGTACGCCGGCATCTTAGGTTATAAGGTTATAACATCGAGAAATCTCAAAAAGAGTAATGAGAAATGGCACTTACGGGCCATCATCCAAAGTTTATCGGCTTTTTGCTAGTTTTGAAAAATAAATGAAAAGTACTTTTGGAGAGTGATGGAACTATGCTTTCATTGACAACAATTTTTTCAAGGGTTTTCATAGCTTACATACATACATATTATTTCATTATGGGTTATGTTTCACGTTTCGTTCTCGCAGATTTGATCACAGAGTAGAACTTTCTCTGCTTCTAACCGTATGCGCATAATTCTTCCTGTAATGTTCAAGACACAGCAATTGAGTATTTGCCAAGACCCGCAAACTTTGTCTGCAAGTATATTATCGCCAGCTAACGAGCTCTTCAGCCTAGCGATAATAATGTGCATTGAGATTACTTGACTTGGAATGGTGGATGGGGTTCTCCCGCCCCTTGGCATTAACACATTTTCACCGTTCGACAAAGGGACGGGTCGTCCCCCGTGTGTCCTCTGGGCTGAACAGACAATCCTTCATATCTCGTGTGACCATCGAACAGTTAGTCGCCATCCCATTACACAGAAACTGTTACCATGTATTTTGGTTGAAAGGGTACAATTTGCTTGTCACCCTGAAGCACTTTCTTTACCATGACCTAGCTATCCAGCTTGTATTTATCCATCTACCCAGGCTAAATACGCCTCTATCAACTCTGATTGTCCAGCATGCTGATAACCCAGGTGCCCTTGGGGTGTTATGGCAAATAATCCAATTTTGTATCACAGTTACTTTAAAGTTCCGCTTTGAGAAGATTGATAGTTCACAGAGTTCTTAGAAAGGGTAATTCTTAAGGGAGGTTTAGGGCGACAGAGTGAATTCCATCCACGATTTTACGTGTAGGCTAGAGGTTATATTACCCTATATGGCTGGGCTGATCAGTGTCCAGGGTAATAGGAACTGTGAGCACTCGTGTTCTGGCACATGTAGGCACCGTCGTGATATGACTGAAACAAGATTGAAAACGACGTTGAACCCTACTACTCACTCTTATTTCTCCTTGAGCCGACCTGGTACAATGACCGAAAAATGGGTCATACTGGTCAAGCTCAAGTCGACATTACTTAGCGGCAGACGACTCAAATTGTAAACGTATATATGTAATTATAAGTATTGGATGCATGCCATCGTTTCAAGGAACTGTGATCTACATACAACTGGCGTAAAGTGTTAAGATTTGGATTTAGATTGGTGAACGAATTGTTTATATAAGCATTGATTTCTTATTTACATGAAATCGTAATTCCTCATAATCGAATGCAAGTTTTATTATTAAGGCGAAGCTCTGGCTGATGTAGTTGATAAGAGCTTTCTTTACTGCAAACTACCAAACAATACATAACACATACTTAGAGGAGAGCAGAGTACACGGAGGTGAGGGAATGGTTCGACTATTTTATTTATGTGTTTTTAAACTGTCATCAGTTCACATATGTCCTTCCAGCGTGCCTCAATTTTCTTTAATTTTGTCCTCCTTTTAAACTATGGACGCTTGATTTGGTAGTGATCTTCCTAACCGAGTTTATTTTTAAAACAAAGACGGAAGGATCTCGTTTCGAAGTAGAAATGTCTCCAGTAAATTATACTGTGTTTCTAAAGATTTAATTACACAGCATATAATTGATGATTTGTGTTTTCTTTTAAATTGCTTTAGTTTAATCCGAATACATCCATTGTTCCGAAGCAATATGTAAAATTATCAATCTCATTTGATTACCCCACATTGAGATTTCCTTCTCAACAATACGTCAAATGTGTGGTTCGATATAGTTGCGAAACAGAGGGTGGTTCGATATAGTTGCGAAACAGAGGGTGTCAAACACAATCCAGTTAGGTCCATGCTTTCAGTATCGTGCTCGGTTGATAGTACTAGTACCGGTATTGTTAAATTAATTGTTACACTGAAAAGATCATATTATTCGCTTTGGTATTAAAGCGGTGATGATATGTTGAGATAAAGTGGTAAATTATCGTACTTTATATGATAGAGGACCACTTCATTGCGATGGGATTGGACAGAGGGTAGAAATCCTTAGATGGATACGATCGCATGAACAGTCCTTCATAATCCTCGCTCTCAATTTGCAATGAGTATTAATATCCGCGACATCGCCTAATCTGTTGTTTGCTACAGTAACTTTGGGGGTATATTGTCGACGACTGGATGCTTTCTCTTCTGTTATGAATTTATGGCTGCTCAGATTTCAACAAAGAGAAAATATGTTTTGATGTGCGTCCATCCTTAATTTCCCTACTCGCTAAAACTGAGAAATGTGGATCAGATTATCTAACATCACAAAGATTTTGTTAGAACTAAAAAAATATCCTATTTTGTTAACTTCATTTTCTTGCATGTGCATCGCAGGCCCTTTACTGATCTATCGACAGATGGCGGTTTTGTCACCGGTCGACCTCCGGCTGACTCGATACATGACAATTCCATTAGAGTTCTGGGAACAAGATCACAATATTAACTAATGATATCAGCCAGGCTGTCATTAGCTGCATTATTGTGTTTTTCATTACAGGAGCAATCTTCCACAAGGACGCCGTCGAGGTGGAGGTGGGATTTAATTATGCAATTGTCAACCACAAGGAAAGAGAGGGCCGGGAAGTCTTTGAACTAGAAGCCACTGTTGATCGGATCGATGTCTCCAACAGTTATGAGCTGACGAGCGCAAGTGAGTGCTTATAATTATTATCTCGAATTCGCCTACATATTTTCAGATTTTCACAATTATCCGGCCACATCATATTTTGTACTAAGGTTATACACATACAGTTTTATACATTGGGGCGTGAAAGACAGTTTGCAATTCAAACAAGAAATTATTTAGGGAATGTATGCACTTTTGTTGTTCATCACTTCAACTGCTGCTGAAGAGTCTGGAGGAGATACCGTTAATTGCTTTATATCTGAGCCAGTTTTCGCCTAGGGAACCTAGTTCTGTATAACCTAATGGGTTAATCTTCCCCTATGTGAAATTACAGCAAGGAGAAATACGAGGTGATCCCAATAGGATATACAGCCTTACTTTGTGGTTGAACATTAGAATTGATGACTTAATCTTGCTTGCGATAAGCTCAGCATAGAACTATTTGATATCTTCTCCAAGAGCAGAATGAAAAGACGATATAGTGCCTGGATGTTCCAACACTTTTCCTGATTGCAATGCTTGTGTAATTTAATAAGTTTATGAGCCAGAGCAGAGAAAATTAGCGGGCATCAGACAAGTGTAGGTGATGTATAGGTCAGGATTTGTCTAGATAACGCTCGCCGTGCCTAGCAGTTTTCTCATCTATCACTTCATCATTCTCCAGAGGTATTTGATCTTAGATCTGATGGAATACTATATATGTAAAACATTAACATGATTAATGCAATTCTATTTACAAGGAGGACCATAAAGTAATGCGATTACTTGGTCAAGAAGATCTACTTTAACCGTTGCTGGATACGTGTAAATCGCGCGATGGATCAGATGGTTTCATCGGCGAAAGGGGGAAACACAATAAGGTGTAGCAGCAAAACAAGATTATTAGGCTATTCTTAGGCATTATTCTTAGGCTATAATGATCACGTGATTGTACAGAAAAGAACACAGGAAAATATAACAAAACGTATATACAAAACATGTAGATGTAGGTTCCTCATATTATAGCTCCTTCTGCCTGAGTCCTAATGCAAGACCCTTTAGTCATTCGATCAGTCTGGTCTGGCCCATCATGTCAGCATTGAAATTAAACTATAATTTGTAAAAAAAATGTTATCTTACACTGCAGGGTCCTTGATTACTTTTACAAATTGATGAAAATACTCATAATATATCGTTTGACAAAGAGAAAAATTTTAATGCAATAATCTAGAGCCTTGGAAGAACAACCTCCTAATTGCATTCGATGTAAAAAGCTTCAGTTTCATCCTACATTGTGTTTGAAGGTAACCCGATTGCCACTGACACAAGTTGTAGATCACGTGTAGATAACAGAGATTTATTTCGCATCGTTTCGCTGTAGACCAATTAATATCTCCTTGACAGTAAACCTCTGCCCCTATTAATGATTGCCGTGCAACGTCGCTACCTTTCGTCCGTTTTACCGCATTAAGGATACGGAGCCTTCCTGAACACACTTTTACACAACCTCTCTAGCTATGGTAATCTATGTATTTCTTGAAAGCGCATTTCTTAAGAATTCCAGATATATAAATTTATTCACTGTAAACTGTAAGGTTGTGAAGATATTCGAATTTGATAAAAAATAAATTAAAATGTAATTGTTTAAATGTTATTTTCAAAGATTTATTCAACTTGTTGTACCTTGCATAATCATTTCCGGTAGAAGATAACTCCAACAGGAAATAGGTGTCTCGGTTTGATAAATTTTGGTCTAGTTCTCCTCCTATTGACATTTAATGGAATATGTCTTCACAAATTCGAGCAACTCTCAGTTTTGAACTTTGAACTTGAATTAACTGTCAATAGAAAAAGAACTAGACCAAAATTAACAAAAATGAGACCCATATCTTCACAACCCACAGATTTACAGTGAACACATTTATATATTTGGAATCCTTAAGAAATGCGCTTCCAGCAAATATGTGCATTACCATAGCTATACGGCATATTTTTAGCTGTGTAGAGACAAATTCTAGAGGGTGTGTAAAAGTGTCTGCAGGAGGGCTCAGTGCGTTTAACCTTGCGATGATGATCGTGTCTGTCTGAGGATACTCCTCTGGGATAGGGATATTATAAAGGGGAGCATCATGGTGTCTTACTGACATCATTCATATCAGTTGACCGCTTCTCTGTTGCAAGAAACTAGCTCAATATATATTATCCTGGCTTAAATTTTGTGTTGACATGGTGATTTGAAAATGGTTTTCGGATTGTTGACACGCATCTTCCTCGTGGGCGACTTTCTCATACTGATTGTCTGATCTGGAGAGTGAAATAGAAATATTGCAAGATCAGCTCAATGTCGATGGTTATATTGCTGGCCACCTCCTCGTAAAGCGTGAAAATTACTGATTTCAGTTAATAATCCGACAATATAGATATTCCGACAGGTGACAATCCACACTGTTGGGCATTCGTGACCAGAATATATTACTCCACTTTCAACACTCAAGCCACTGACTCTATAAGCTCTAAGCGATGTCGTTACGTGTATGTAGATTTTGTTATTCCTCTGTATGCCTCAGAATGGCCCAGAGCCAAAACCCTTGTTCCATTGTCCATAAACAGAATGCGTTAAGCAGATGTAATTGTTACAGTACGCTCAGGGGACTTTTTTCATTCCAACTACCCAGGAGGTTGTGACATTAATTAGGTCTCAATCAACGTTTCGCGGCTCTCTGACTCTACACCCAGGCAGCTTTGATCATTTTGCGTGGTTCTTATTCTGCGCTGTATGCATCAAACGGCATGGGGTTTCCCGATTGGTCTTTGCTAAGGATTCCCTAGATTAAGAATTGGAATAATTCCATACCTTTCTGGAAAGTAGGTTAATACATTAGGGAACCATTTTGCTATATAAATTGGTGCCAGGCGAGCTTGGGTCACGGATGTCTTCATACATATGGATATTTTGTTAGCATTGTGGTTTAGCTTTGCAGTGAACAACACTGTCCTGATATAAAATAGTAAAGGAATCTTTGCATTGTTGTTTTGTAAGAAATGATGCTAATGTGTCAGAATTGAACAATTGTCTCGTCGAATTGGGGCTTCTTTGTGCCGTCTAGATAAGTTCCGCCATTTAACTATCGTCTAATGCATCTTTATGTAAGATCTTATGCGAAGGTATTCAGTATCGTTCTGTGGATGTGAGAATTGTCTGACAAGTACTCAATCGGAGAAGCCATATAAGAGGGAAATGAGGCTATCAATAATTGATATGCCTACAGATGTTTTCTGGGAGAAAATAGAACGAGGTGTCTTAGACCGAATTTAGTTGGTGTCGTTACTGCCAATATCTGTAGCGTAAGAAGCTTAAGTGAGGACATTAAGCCGGGCTTAGTGGAAATAAATCCTAGTCTTGCTGATAAGATGCAACGTTGAGAGACACCATCAAGCCCTGAGGCTACATAAACAATGCCTTATATAAAATTGTGTCGTTAAGTCCATGCTGTAATCTAAAACGACTGGTCACGTTTTGTAACGAAAGCTACTTTTCGTATGGCTTCAACTGATGTCCGCAAATTTTTAGATTTGTTTCCATCAATATCAATGCAAATCCTTGAAGTGTCGTATTCTGGTATACATCGCAAAGCAAGACGTTTTGCAGACCTTGGCCAATACTGTTCTGTTCATAACACCTCATAACACCATAACAGTCAGTTTATCGTGTATAATGGAATGATATCAGGCATGCGTGGAGTTACTGCTGACTTGAACTGTTCATAATACAAGATGGTAATTTATGTGCCTCTGTCAGCTACACTTAAAATTTCATTCCGTACATGACATGTAACTTGTATCGGTGGCAATATGGTTACTTTCAAATGTAGTGTAACATGAAACTGAACTTTTGTACATCAAAATGCTTTCAGGAAGTACAGCATATAAATTAACATGAAAGACTGGTAGAAGGTGAACTAGGCGCAAAAATGGTCTCCTTGTCTGTGTCGGTGTAACTGGATGAATCGTGAAAAGTGTATGAAATGTGTCTAGTTTCTTTCGCCCAAGGCGCCCGCGTTCCAGAGCTCATACATGTGAAATGCGTGTAGAAGAAGTAATTAGGTAAAAATTACCCGCGCGTCAAAACCTCTTCACTTCGCGAGTTGATGGAATGGTTTCGAATTAGTCATTGGGAGATCTGGTCCAGAAATTATGTTTTATTCAAATTGTTGTCCTTGTTTCATTCTGTTTCATCACGTTTTACACGCCGCAGCCAATTGGATTTTCCAGGAAGGGCTTTATTGAATCTCTTGGTCGAGTCTGAAATGCTCCATCTTGGGCAAAATCTGCTGGAAGAAAATTGCTACTCCTCCGTTGATCCCAGAACGACAAATTGGATTCCACTGAAGAGAGCTACCAAGATACATACTTCAGGCAACACCGCCGTCAGCAAATTCTTCTAGCTAACTAGGTGGAAATTGTTGCGAACAATGGAACTTACATTATGTTGGTGAAATTGTGCTGGCAATTAGTTGTTGAGAAGCGTGTATGGAAATGTTTGTGGTAAAGTTGTTCTCCATGATACATATGTGCAGCATGAATTAAAGTTTAAAGCAGAATATACTCTCCCATGAATCGCCTCGATTTCAGCCTCCCAGACAATCATGCTTACCATAGCATGTTTGATTAATACCCCTGCTGAATCACTGTCATATACCCTCGCATTCACTGATTTCTTGATAATTCTATTAATCGAGGAATTAGTGCGCTTAGGGTGCAGCTCATATTCCGTTCTCGTAGAATAAAATATTAATTCTAACTCAACAAGGACAACGACTCGGAGAGTTTGGTTTAATATGTGGCAAGTACATCAGTTATTCGGTGAATATGCCGAGTCTCGTTTTTATACTAATCAAACGACTTGATGTTCTTTTAGACAGACATATGCGATTCATAAACCGTCGGTCCTCAAACGTAACAGATTTCCCGGGTATGTAGATATATTTCCACAATATGTCGCTTGGCTTTATTTCGTTCACAAGCACCGAGGGCAAGTTTTTTGTTTCCACATAATAAAATCGAATTTGGTATATGGGCACCTCAACACAAGATATGGCTTGAGATTGCGTTTTGAAAACATTCCCCCATAGGTGGCACCACCTCCTAACCAAATTATCATTAAAATATAAAAACAGAATTGTATTTGTTGCCATCCAGTATAAAAAAGGTATAAACGCGTCTTTTCATGAGAATCTTATTCAATGATGGGGATTTGTTAGTGAAAATAATAAGGTGACCTAGCTTTTGTCAAGCTTTCTTCTCACGTTCTCTGGTAGATTAACATTATCTTGATAACTATCCTATCTAATTGTGTTTAAATCAGCAAATGTAGGCTAATATTCGGTGCTAATGGTTATGATGTCCAGGATAGGTAACGTCGTTTCATGGAACCCATATTCAACGATAGGTAAACATTGTGTTAAATGTCAATTGATATATTACAGATAGAACAGGACGTTATCGTTGATCATTGGATGTTCATCTAATCGCAGTGGCCAGGAATTAGATTTCAAGGAAAATAAATTAAGGATATTACTCAACAGTGTGATCGATTGGCTACTTTGACAGACGATATTTTCAATTTGTTGTCCTTTTATAGATTTTCAGAACACCTGTGTCCACCATTAGTCTCCAATTTCAACTAGTTTTCGGGTTTTTTTCACGAGAATCAGAAGGCTAAATCATCTATTACACATCGATCATGAATGAGGCGAATGCATGTATTTGCCAGTTTTCTCCATGAAGACAAATTCTATGTCCGTCACATAATGTCGAGTAAAGTAAACGGATGTTTAAAGGTCATACATATTCCCGTAATCGACTACAAGGGAATTTTAGCTCTGACAATATTACAATTCACGTTACTAGCGGAGTTGACAAGGCTAAATGGCCCTCTCTTCCATATCGAAGTTAAAATGCCACCAAGTAGGAAGTCAGATAGCGGTCTGGTGGGCCGCGAACCCGCGTCGTCGATGACATCAACCACCTGACCAAACACGACTAAAACTCTCGTCCAATAGCGGAGTTATGTGGAACGTCAACCTCTCGAATTCGATGACACTAATCCGGCGAACCGATCAGACATTGCATGTATCACAGATTAATACACATCTAGATAATGTACAGAGGCCGGTCTCAGGACCTATGACCACTAACAAAATCCCGGCTTATACAGATAAGTAGGAAATAATGTAGTTGCCTTGTTCAGACACAAGTCGACATCTCCGTTCACACTTTCAATTAGCCTTGATAGATGGGACCACCGAAAGCATTACATTCGAGGTGTAAATTTCTTCTCCAAACCAGAAACGAGCCAATCAGAAAATAGCCAACGACTGGATATAGGGTGACGTATTGTCTAAGTAGTGACGTCATTACTCCTAATATGGCGACAGGGGTGGCCAGATAACAATGGACAGCCAATGAATAACCTACTTTTACGGCAGCCATTCGAAATTCAAATGGATTAAAGGTCAATGACGTTTTTTTTTTGTCTATTTATTAATTCATTTGAACAGAGCCAGTGGGATGCTGTACCATGGCTAATTCGATTTGGAGGACGAACAATCAAACCCACGGACAAAATCAGAGGGTTAATTGCTGTGCTATGTACGGTCACTGAAGGTGATTCATAGATGACAGTCCGATTAAAACACTACGTGGTGATGATGTGGATAATGCATAGTATACATCTTGATAGCGTGAGTGTATCCACAACTGGTCTTGACATATTAGGCATAGCACGATCGTTCATGATGTACATATATATCGCTATGTTTCATTCAAAATGGATAAAGATTCATTGTCCCGAGCTATTTAGTAGATGAAAGTCCGTTCTATAACAGAAAAGCAAGTGCAGTCGGTTATAAGACTGACAGTTCTAGGAATGGAAAGGAGAATTTCATTTGACCACCGAACAGAATCTTGTGATCGATCAGACGTTGATGGCAGGAATATCACCAAGCCTTGCTGGCCATGTGTCCAACAAATTGTAGTGTCGCCGGGAGTTTTCTTTCAATTACATTTATGCGACTTAATGCAAACGGCTTCATACCGTGATAACTTGCAATTAATGCTGAAAAACTTGATTATGCAGGAAGGTTTAATGACAAACCTTAACATATAAATTTTCAACTCCAGGCCAACTGTTTTGAAAGTTTTCAACTGGTTCACTTCCCTTATATGCGTTGTAATTTCATGCAAACAACGAACATTTGTTGATTTCTTTCTTTTTTCGTGGATTTGGGGCTACAAATTACGCGAATATGGGGCATGGGAGAAGGCGCAATGTCGGCTCGAATGCACATAAAGTCAACGCTGTTCTTTCTTACCAAAGAGAAGATATTGATTTGTGATAAAGGATTCACATTCAACTGGTGTTGCCTACAAAAGCTATGACGAAATTGTTGAAACAGTGCATGCATATTAGGTCAACATTTTTTTTTAATTCAAGTCATTCCATAGAGAGTTGCTAGCGTGTTCTACTCTTCCATGTAATGACTGTGACGGTAATGGCCTTAGCTTTAAGTTGTTGTCGTGTTAGCTACCGAGCACAATAATAAAACTCTCCAGCCCTGATGTGCCCCGTGGAAAGCAATTACTTCTAAGAATCTCCACTGTCTGATAATAAGATCTGGGAATAGAAACTTCGTCGGTGATATGGCTATAAAAACGAGGCTGTAGTCTCGGGTGAAATCGCTTTCTAACGATATCCCACGAGAAGAGCAGTTTTATTGATTATCGCATCTATATTTGAATGGCAATTGGACAAATCTTCCCAGCACAGCTTAATCCGTACAGCTTGACATGTGATCCACACGAAATACTTTTGTTTGACATCTGTTCTTGACATTAATTTGTCTTTTTGTCATTTCGACGTTACTCGTCCAATTTGAAGTACCACTTACGTGATGTAGAACGAGCCCAACATACATAGGCTTCTTACTTTAAGTGCGTTTTGTAGGGACCTAACAGCTGGATGTATCTATATGTAGTTGCTTTCTAACATCGATGTCCAACTCGCACTAATATCGTTATTCCATTTGCTGTGATGTATGTGGTTAAAGGGTTAATGGGTAATAAACTCCAGGAACTAGGAAGATCACTACTCGGAACGCCCAGTGGAAGTCCATAAATCAAGAAATAAACAGCTATCTGTGTAATGTGAGTCTTCCTTATCCACAAGCAGGGTAAAACCTATATGTTATTGAATCCAGGAATTTCACTTGACTAGCCTATCATGAAAAGTGTCCTAGCAATAAAAGTGATTTCCCCTGCACACACAAATCCATCTCATTTTATCACGCAACAATAGATAAGCACGGTTACAATTATAACGAAGTACTGCAGTACGTCTAATACCACAAAATACTTGCAAAATGTGATTTGACAAGTTTCTACTTTCTGCATGTGTCTAATTATAAACCTAAATATACGCAAGCTATCCACTTTTTAGAAAATCGTGGACATTGGTCGCCGTTCTTTTTAGCGTCTGAGGAAGACCTTGCTTATTTTCACCCATAGCGAAGCGGAATGACTAAGAAAACCTGAGGAAAATACAGTATTTTTTCTATATAAATTGAATCCTGTTTTTCCATTAGCGTGTTTCTGGACACATCACGACGCTAATGCTTTAGCTCTTGGTTGGAGTGATCCGAAAGGGGTTACTCACTTCTTGAAATTGTTCGTTAAAGCCTCTTATTTCAGGTTTATCCCCAGAGGATGTTGTGCACTAAGCTAGGTAATTACTGTATTAATAGCCCCGACAGCAGCAGATTCCAAATGCTTTAGAGAACCGGGCAATCCATTTGACGTTCTGTTCCCTTGTTGACCTTGGCTGTTATACAGCCTTGTATGACAATCCAGGGTACCCTGTTCTCTCACAGAATACAGTATGGTCGAATTGACGATAAACCGGTCCAGAATCGTGTAATGGAAAAGCGTATTGTCGGAACACGTGATATTAATAATTACCTTTCGTAAATGAACAATATCACTAGCAGTCCATATCCATACTCGATCGTTAATTCGCTGAAGAAAATTGATCAGTAATTTATGCACGCGTTTATGCCTAATTTGGCTCAGTGACATTTCCCTTCATTTTTCTTTTCTTTTTCCAATTTTTACTCAACTAAATACGTTATGACGCTATTAATTGTGTTTCGCTTGAAAATGGTATCGCCTCCATCATTTCAAAGAATTGTATATCTTAATTACTTTTACTTGTTTGTAATTTCTCATCTCTGAGATTCCGTACATTTGAGAACTATTGATACAAATATTAGTTCCCATAATCTACATATGGACGGGCATAACCTCATCATAAGACTGGCCATAAGACTGCCCAAATTCATAAGATCACAAAACACTGAAACGACAGTACTTTAATATGTAGTAATTCTTTTGGGAAATCCATATTTCCCAATATTCGACGCCACAAATGATCCAACATCAGATAGCCTGACTTCTCCGCTCAAACTTATTTTAAACATTCAGCATACATCATTCCTTTCGAGACACGACACGCAGAATATGGTAATTCCGCTCGACATAATCGCAGCGAATTTTGAAGGCGGGCAATCAAACTGGCCCAGATTCGTTTGGTATCAAAAATTTGGAAAAGTGGTTTTGCTATTTTTTGACAGTTTTAGAAACATTTTATATATTTATCATGCGTAATGTTTGCCGGCAATCAAGTCTCAGAACCCAAAAGACTCCTAAACTCCCAATGGAGGTTTGTGACCACAACTCCCAATGGAGGTTTGTGACCACAACATCAATAATAGCCCCATTGCTCGAACATGTCATTAGTCGAACTGGTTGTCTTCCTTATCACGACAGCTAATAAGTCCATGAGCGTGACCACCGTTCTGCCAATCCCACTGACCATGAAGCGTCTGTAAATTTACAACAAAACAGCCATACGTTAGTTTCACGTTTAGCTTATTCCAGACAAGAGCTTGATTTATCTTCTGGAGCCATCAGATGTTTTCAGACATACCCGTTTTCATGGACGTCCACATGTTAGCTTTTTGATAGACGTTAGTATCATTTTTTCACCTCATGGATCCCATTCTACTGCGCGTTTGATGACTCAGATGTCACTGTTGATAATTTATATTCGAGACAGAAGCCTCGCCATGTCACATACACCATCATATTCAGTATCTCTGACAACGAATCCGTCCCGCAATTAAAGTACGTACAAGCAGGTGGCTACGGCTCCTAACTCGATATCGAGAAGACTACTGATACTGATAACGATGGGTAATAAATTATTATTACGTTGGAGAAATAGTGCATGCACTTATGGATTTGGGATTCAGAGAGAGAGAAGTGGCAAGATGAACGCATGTTGTCAAGCTCATTTGCCATATATTATTGTATATTGTCCTCATGCGATGTTGGCTTGTCCCCATCTGTCAGAAGATTTTATTCTCGCGTATCTTATTCTTGGATAGATATTGGGAGTGAGCACCTGTCTTCCTTTTTTAATGTTGTACTTGTTTTATCATCTATTCCAGGCGACTGGCTGAAATATACTATAGAGAAACAACAGAACTCAGAAGACATTAATTCTATTCGACTAGGATAGGAATACGACAGAACTCAGAAGTCATTTTGTCTGCCCATATTTATATTTCGCTACATGAGGCGTAGAATATTAATATATATACCCACCACGACAATTAGTGTGGCTCATTAACCTAAGAGACCCGATTATCCCAGATAACACAATGTTGGCTGTTCATAAGGATTTGACGTAGATCGTTGGACACTGTTCTCCGTCTTACAAGTATGCATTAGTTAACAAATTTTGGGTTCAAGAGCCATTATGTCATTACCATTATTGATGCTGTAATATCGTAATACACACGGCTGAAACATTGGTCAAAGATCCTCATAACAACTGCAGATATTCTAGCTCTGTTCTCTGCGAAGTAGATTCTCAATATTTTATGTCATGTATCCAGAGGTCAGGTACTAAACTTTGCACATTAACACGAGTCAAATTCAAGTGAGTTAAAGTCAATCGCGTTGAACAATTTGGTATGATGCATATTGGAACAATATATATAATGCTCCAGGAGGTGGAGGAAATTGCAATTTTGGTGTCGGTAAAAATAGTGTTTCCACTGGAAGTGAGATCTACATACATACGGAGGTCGTTTTTCAATTGCAATGAACCATTGTTGTTCATACTAAAAGGCAATGTCCGTTGCATATTATAGAACAAAAAAATACATATACATATTTCAGGTAATGCGCCAATTCCACGAATGAAGCAAAAATGGTAGTGGGAATGATCTATTATGCAATGGTTGATGTCATAGACGAAGAGGAGGAAACCCCTTACCAATTATTGCTCGGCCGAAGTAGCTCACAAATAGCACCTGTAATTGTTTGTATTTCCATTTGCTCAAATTTGATCAAAATGGGTGTTTTAGAGTTCGTGTAACTTCTGTGATGTTACATTAGGCTAGTAAAGCTAAGTGTATGTTACCGTGAAACCTGTCGGGTCGATTTCCTGAGGCGAGAGCCTTGCCTTGCATTGGACTATCTTGGTCAATCGTTATATTTTTGTCCGATATAACGCATTTTGTCTTGAATATTTATCTAAAGTTAATGGAAAAGAAAATTAGGTCTTTGCTATGACAGCCTTCCTCTCACGAGGACCAGAGCAGTCGATTTCTTATTAGGCTCATCAGGGAACACATCACTAAAGTTGAGTTACCAAGACGTTATCCTAAATGTCTTACATCATCCAAATATGACTATCCAGTCGATGGGAGCAGAACTAAATGTTTGGTGCTCATTTAGACCAAGCATAGGACAGCAAGAGGAACATTTTAACCGTGCGATCAACTGACGAATTGTTTTTCTCCCTTTTCCTTTTCTGATACAATTTATCCATTTGAATATCTATAGAAAGCTCTGGACAGACGTTTCTGAACAGACGTTTTTCTCCCTCTTCGCTTGTCAGTTTTCATAGATATTACAAAGACAGTGTTAACATAATAATGCATAACGATTGTCGGCAGCGCTGATTGAGAATATCTTTGAACCTGATTGAGGAAGAAAAGTCAGTCTGTCAGAATTACCTCAACGGAATGTATATCACAAGTGGCCTGATTATCCTTTCTCGTGGCAAGAAACTTTGATCGCAGCTTTTGTAACACCTGCTGAAACACGACTGACTACGCAAAGACTGCTATTTCAACGGAACAGAGGCATCTCCGTCACACGAGCACTTCCCATGTTTATGTCTAGTCCTCGTGCTGTACATTCTGGCTAAGAACATCCTCCGCAATGCATGTCTGTATACTCCGTACACTCCGTACCAGCCCCTGCACTCAGACTGCGACAATAAAGTTAATACTCGAACGAACCTTTTAAAGTAACAACCAATGAACGGACGGCGTTATAGCGTGCTTCGCCGGGTTCACAGACAAGCTGACTTTATAGTGGGATTACGCTGTAGGACGGTCTCTTTGATGTGCTCGCTGGAAGGATAAGTAGGCGTCTCTCCAGTCAAAGCAATGACGGCTGAGTTCAAAGGGGATGAAATATAAGACACATTGCTGGCTTGTAATTTTTTCAAATATGGGCATATTCGGAAGGACAGGAGGTCACGAAGGCTGTTCGGAAAGTCTATTAATAAACGACTGATCTTAGTCCTGACGAATTCGTCTTCTGTCATGGGCCGGATTTGTCAGACGAACCATGACTAAGGGATGATGTTGATAGTTTACCTCTCTTGTCAGAACCTCTCTATCAGTCCATCAGTCGTTTCTCAAGTCAATTGGATATGTGAATCATGTCGCTGTTAATAATTTATAGAGAGTCGGAGTCTGAGAAAAAGAATATTGGTTAATATGAGGGACAGACTCGAATTGTTTGGGGTTTTTTCAAAATTCCAGGTACTCATTTGTAGATTTGTTGATTTGCTTACTCACATGCAGGCCCCGGTTTCTGAACAAGATCTACTTCGCTACGAAACGCTAATAATGTTACCAGTTGGGGTAACTTCCACCATATTCAGAGACACAGTAGCAACCAGGTGTCCTCGATATGTCGCCATTCCACCCAGACTTCTTATCCATGCTCATCAAGAGAAATGTATCTGAACGGTATCTGAATGTATCTGAATGATTCTTTTTTGTTGGAGAACAGATATTTGCTTAGGTTCAGTTTTAGCCTTCTAAATCTTATGAGTGGAGATCCTCCAACCTCGCAATCTACACTTGTCTCACACAAACACTGCAGGGGTCATCACTGACAGTTAATAGACCTTAATGACCATCAAGACACTAAACGCAGTTTGTAATATTGTATCCAGAGGGGAGGATAATAGCTTAACGAAGGCACAGAAGCCTATCTCTGATGAGAAATTGCACTTTTAGCAACTTGAAATTTCTTGAAAACTGCGTTTGTTTCTTTCAAATCAAGTTCCTAACTTTCCCGTACTGACCAATTATACCCCCCCCCCCCCTCCCTCCCGCGGAATATACACATCTATTGTGAAGTCATTTGAAATTTGCGAATGGCCGCTGGAATAGATATTTAGATCTTTAGATATCCAATAGATATTTAGATCATCTTGGAAATTCAAGACGGCCGGTGTTACAACATATCTATTGTGAAATAGTCGTCGTTCTGAACCTTTAAAATATATTAGTATCGACAGGAATAGAATATGTATATTGTGTGGTTATTGAATTATTGACTGAAATCGGCTTCAGATGGCGGCCATCTCGAAACCTTTCTATCAACAGTTAAAGAACGGTGCAGGATTCCAGATGATAATATGGGCTCCTGGCCATTTTGAAAAATGACCCCTGTGACCTACATAGGGAAGGTTCGCGAGAACTCGGTATCTAGAAATACTTCCCAGACCTCGATTTACCTGTAAGCAAACTTGCATGCATGCTTGTATGAAACAAAGCGCATGCTGGCTTAGGATATTGGTTGTAGTTCAACTGCACTCAAGTAGCTCCATTTGACCTGATTTCCAGAAAAACTCACTCACATGGTAGCGAGAAATGTATACTCTTGATCCTCCGAAATGTATCTTCGTTTGATGAACTACACCTTGTGAATAAGATACTAAGATTATGAAGGAATTAATTGGTTCACCAGCCACCGGGTTTAATCTGAGGAGCTACTGGCACCATTATCCTGCAGCTTCCATCATCATCCAGAAAAACCCCCCAGCAAAGATACCTAACTTTCCGATTTGGTCTGACATTATTGAACTGTAAGACATGGCAGCTGGCATATATCTGACGGATTTTGACTGGAAATTTGAGGTCGCTTGGACCTAGACATGAGCAGCGATACATCAAACACTAATCTCTTTCCAGCGGCCCTGTCAGATAGTTCCCGAACATCATCATCACAGCTCACGCTCAATTAGAATGTCCGCTACTTGTGATAGTTCGTATTTCTGGTAATGCGCCAAATACCATGACGTAAGCCAGGATAACCTATCCTTGTATCCTTCTTTAAGTAAAAGATGTTATAATGCAGTGCTTGATGAATTACCTACTTATATATACATCAAGAAAATACGATCCCATGACACTGTGCACCATGTCATATGGTCATGCGTTAAATCATGGTTTCTGATCATATTCGAATAATACTTGCAATCAAAATGAGGTCGAACCGCGCATGTGCATTAGGTACGATTTATCTGTCAGAAAGGCGGAACCCCCTCGAAGTACTGTCAAGGAGCTGCTATATTGAAATTCAACCAGGCCCTTTTGGACACCGCCATCTTGGTTGGAAGGGAGTTAGTGGCTTGTGTACGAGATGAAAGAAATGCTAAAAATGTTCAAATAATATAAAACTAGTAATTATGCGATAGAGCAATACATTTGCTGGGCTAAGAATTCCGCGAAAACATCAAACAGCACTAAGAATCTTCCTGTAATTTGAAAACTCTTTGAATTTGAATAAATTAAATGACATCATGTATTTTTGTGCTTTGATTTGTTCACAACAATCAGCTCACAAGTTACCTCTGACAAAAACAAGCGGTCTCAAGGCTAAGAGTGTCCAGGGGATTCATGTCTCATTACATATCCTTTCCATTGCAACCAAGGACGGAAACATATCTAATATGGAGAAAACTATCCTAGCTGGGTTAGGAGATAGTAGCCGGACACTTCTTACCACCGGCCATTCTTAGCCTCCACACCGGATACTCGTAGGTGTGCAAAACAAAAATCATGACCCCATCAGACCCATTGTGACCACTTCTATCAATGATTGAATCCGTCGGTTTTCTTGTGAAAAACAACATTGCGATTTCGCCAACAGCAACCATAACCAGATTTTTCGAACTTTAAATTTAAAGGTATTGGGCTGTCAGTATATCTGTCTGTGGGGTCATATAATTTCAGTTTTCCACCACGCTTTTAATGTTGCGCTTAATTTCTGCATGTATATGGTGATCTTCTGCTAGTAGACGTTTCGTCCGCGAGGCCTGCTCTCTGTACAAATCATTGTAGTTTTGTGTCTTGTAAACATAAACATGGTGGAGGCTGAAGCGCTTGGTCGACATCGATCCTTACAAGTATTTGTTCTGAATACGAACTTGCATTCTATAAATGCTCCTCCCTCGTTGGGGTCGTTTTTTCTATCTGACTATCACAAATAGTTCATCATTTGCCACAGCTGACTTGATAGGTCTATTACATCATCGCTCTGAAATTTTTGTATCTAATACCGCTCAAGTCGATTCCTAGGGGACGTTAGTGTGGTCACGTCATTCAGGATGTCTACATAAACAAGGACAATAAAAGCATGACTTGGATACGAATCATCACGAGGCTCACTTTTGGTTCTAGATATGTTTTCAGAAATATGCAGTCAGTATATTTATCTGTGGGGTCGTATGACTTCTTGTCAGTACACCGGCATCGTGGTGAGATTCTGCTGCTGGACGGTTCGTCCCCGAGCCTTGCCCTCTGTACAAATCATTGTGATTGTAGGTTTGTGCAAACATGGTGGAGAATGAAGCGCTTGGCCTGCGTCGGACCTCACAGGTATTTGTTCTGAATACGAACTTGCATTCTATAAATACTCCCTTATTTGGGCCGATTCTTTTTTTCATCATTCATCATTTTGCAACAGATGACTTACTAGGGTTATTACGTCATCGCTCTGAAATATTTGTATCTAATACCGCTCAAGCCGGTGCTAGAGATCGTGTGGTCATTTCATTCAAGATGTCCACATGAACAGTTACAATAAAAGCGTAGCTGGCATACAAATCATGATAAGGATCACGTTTGCGATGTTTTCAGAAATTTGCAGTCAGTATGTTTATTTGTGGGGTGATGTGGCTTCTTGCGAGAACACCGGCATCGTTGTCCACCACCTTTTTTATGTTACATTTAATTCCCAATATGCTTAAAAACGACATGAAAGACGAAGGAAGTAAACTTGTTGTCCTACTGAAGTCTGAGGATTTCATTTTATTTTTCCCAGAACTTCTAAAATTAGAAATTCTACAAAAATATTTCTCTAATATGTTTAAAAACTTTCTTCGCGAAAGTTGCAAGTAATTACATAATACATAAAATAATGAACGCGAAAACATGAACATGGGACGTGAGATATTTGCAGTAAATTCACTCGAGTTTATTCGACTGAGATGTGTTTCCTAGAAAACAGCACAAAATATGTTATGTTGTGGTGCACCGGGAATTCTCAACAAAAGGCACGACACTCAACAATATTTAGAGCGCATGGGTTTGATTTCACTCATTTCACTGTGCCACTGTGAGTGAAAATAGCTCCTTCAATGAAAATACAGGGTGGCTTCCTGGGCTATAGTTGTACTTCTAAGCCATTATCAACGTCAGCAAACGGATAAGTTATGTTGGATGTTTCTTGGCTGGTGACGAAAATAAAGATTTCACATTGTCAATCCGAATAGCCATTTGGTGTATTGGTTGGAATACCATTCACGACGCTTGACAAGAGATCTGAATGATCTGATCTAAAAGAGCAATGTGTCTTGTTCCGTTGTATATGTTTATTTATACGTTGCGCAATCTGACGTCTCGAGCGAGCCACATGTTTCCTGTTCGTGCAGTATCTTGATCCAACATTAAACCAGTAAGGCTAGAGGCATGTTGTTGTGGAAGCCATCGGACCGATTTCCTGAGGCGGAAATCCTCCTTTGTAATGGACTTATCTTCGGCCAATCTTAATCCTCGACAGTTCCTCCAATATAACGAATTTGTCTGAATATGTATCGGAAGTTAATAGAAAAGAAAATTGGACTGACCCCAGTAATGGATCTTCGCTATGGCAGCCTTCCAACAACGAGGACGGGAGCCGTCGATTTCTTATTAGGCTTAGCTGAGAACACATCACGTTAGATGGGCTTACCCAGACGATATCGTACATCTTTTACATCCGGCAAATATTGTTAGCTAGTTGGTGGCAGCAGACCCAAATATTCGGCGTTCAGAAGCAGCTGTAGGACAGCACGCGAAAGACCTTAATTAACACATCGATTAACCGCCGAATTGTTGTTATCCCATTTACTTTCTTATTACATTTGATCAAATCTTTCCAGGGAGCTCTGAACATACAGTTTGTCTGTCTTTTTCGCTCGCCAGTTCTGATAAATATTGCCAAGACATTGTACATGTAAAATTGCATTCCGATTGTTCTGTAGAAGTGATGGAAAATACCCTAGTATAGTTGTCATGCTATTTGAAATTACGATACTTATTCGCATGAGGTTTGTGTCCCATAACACAGCGGATTTGTTCCCGCATAACTTCCGGAGAAGTTTGATCCCCTCAATCTGCCTCAACAATGAAAACCGTTTTATTTTGAAATATTCTGAATCGATGGAAACCTGGCCTTTGGTAATGGTTATCCTTCTGTGTAACCCATTTCTCAAAGTTAACAGTCGTGATTAATCTTTTCGAAATGACTCCAACGATCTGGATAAATACAAAATATAACCTGAATGTGGAATTCAACTGTAGATGACACTTTTATGCAATCGTTCCATTGGTTGTGGCTTGCCAAAGATAATTAATCATTCACAATAAAAAATCGAATATAGCCTTCCTCAAGATGCTCTAATGCTGCTATTCATCACTTAAATAGCCAAATTGATCCCGAACCTATGGTCATCTTGATTTTTTTAAGTTTATGGGGAATTGGGATTGCCTGAATGTTCAAAACCAGTTGGGGAAAGATTTACTTTGCTATGGTATGATATGTACTGTGCGCGATGAAAACTAAACTGGTTTATCAATGTAATAGGATGTAATATCCGTCCAGGATGAAGAATCGAAGTATTCTCTCAGATTCAGACGTACGTATCAATCCGTCTGTATATAGGTTGATGACTATTTATTCCTCGGGAATCCCATGATGGTTGGTTGGTTGGTTTGATACCACGTCTTTAACGACTCGACTTACCAGTTCATTTGGAGACACAATGGTCTCACCATAAAATCAATTCCATCTCAGTCTGAGACATAGAACCCGTCTTGAAAATACATTTCATACGAGCAGGTGGCTACTTGGAATCAAAAAGTCTGGTAGCGACTATCATATTTATCATTCCGTTGAAATCGAGTATGGCGTGCTCAGCTTTCGGATTCTGATCGGAGTGTCAACGCTTAATAGCAAACCAGGTGATATTATGTATTGCCTTCAAGCCATGCTAGTCTGATCTCTTTTATATTCATATTTCCACGAACCCATGCCGACTGGAGAATTTGTTAAGATAAAAGATTGCTTAAATTGTTTGATCAACTAAATATCCCTTTTCGATACATTTTATTACCTACTCTATCATATCTCGTGTCGTGAACCAGGAATCTGTCTTCAAAAATTTTCATACGAGCAGGTGACTTGTTGAATTCATGAAATCTGACGTTGATATATATGATAGCGACGAGTGAAAGTGAACTTTATACTGGGAGAATGTGTATAAATAGTGTAATGGAGAATAGCATATGCCGCTTTAGGCTTTGATTGGAATATCAACAGTAATGGCTAGTCAGATGGTATTCTATATTTCCTTGAAGCCATGCTAGTCTGGTCCCATTTTATTTCCATAGTTCAATCAAACCCTTTCAGACTTTAAATCAACATTAAAAAATTTCAGTAAACGCTTTCCTAAAATTAAGAGAAGAGTTCGATAAACTGTCCCTTTCAGATAGGTTTCGCGTACTTAATTACTGCATACCACAATTCATTTAGCTGTTTTTGCCGGATAGGTCCAAATATGGCTCTGTCTTAGTAAAGCGCTGTCATCCTCATGTAAGAGGCAATATTATTTCAGAATGAAAGACTGCTATAATATCTATTTGAAATTTGGCAACACAATATATCAGCAGCATATAGGTATTCCAATGGGTCCTAATTGTGCACCCCTGTTGGCTGACCTATATCTGTTCTCTAATGAATATGACTATATGCAGGCGCTTTCAAAATCCGATCCATTCAAAGCCCGTTCTTTCTCATTCACCAAACGCTATATAGACGATCTTCTCGCTGTGGATAATCGCTATATCAATGACGCAGTGAAGGATATATATCCACCTTCACTGGATTTGAAGGAAACTACAGATAACCCTACAGGCACATCATATTTAGACCTATATCTCTATAAAAATGAAGCGGGCCTTCTCTCTCGTCGACTGTATGACAAAAGAGATGATTACAATTTCTACATCGTAAACTATCCCTTTCTGGACGGTAATATTCCAGTGGGACCTGCATATGGCGTATACCTATCACGCCTAGTAGCATTTGCTAGATCCTGTGTTAAATGTGACGATTTGATTCAACGTCACAAAACATTGTTGTAGAAACTTAAAAAGCAGGGCTACACCACCAAGCGCCTACAATCAAAGTTTCTCAAATTTGGCGATACATATCGCATGCTGATAGCAAAATACGAGCGTAGCGTGCAAGATCTATGGCGTTACGTTTCGTAACGTGTGTCTAATTCCGCTTAACCCGGGGCTAGGGGCCGTATGAACCCATGTACTTCAAGATCCTCATGGTACTCATATGAACAGTCACAATCAAAGCGTGACTGAGATACATCATTCTTTAGATGACGACTTTACAACGAATATTATGGATTAAGAATACTGACCAGCGATACGGATTTGATATTTTTGGAACATCATGATGTCTTGCCGGCATCATTGAAAACTGTTGACCGCTTCTCTCTTGCAGGAAACAAGCCTATGTTTATGTATACTATGATTGTCTTTTTGAATTTGGTGCTGATACTGTTACATGGAATATGGAATAGGTTTTTGGATTATGGACGCGAAAATTCTCTAATGGACGACGGCTGAATTATGAATGACGGACCAGTCGCTTGTAATGCTAGACATCCCTGTGAATTTGAAGAACATGGTGGTAATCTAGTAAATCTTTCTCGGTCCTGGGGATGTAGTCCATAGTTTCGGATTATTGGTCTCCCTTCAAAATTATAATACAGCAGAGCGCATGGGTCTGACCACATGATAATTATCATTCTCCTTTTATTAACCAATATTTATAATGGCTTCTAGGTACTACCATTCCTTCAAACTGACATATGCGGATCGGTGGCTCAGTTGAGCTATATGGCGGGACGGACCGCGAAGTCAACCTTCGCCAGTCTCAGGTTCGCACGTATTTCATGTGTTTAATAATAGGGTTCTTTACATGTGAAATATTTGACAAAAATCCGCATGGTCGACCCCATGTTTTCAATAGCTTTTCTATCCCGCCCCGAGACGGGTAATCCTGGTGAGAAATCTTGTTGAAATCGCTTGTTTAGGTTTTCCCAGGAAATGAACGAAATATTGTCTATTTTGGACCGTTTTAATAGATTTTACAGAAATATGGAGTAGCTTCCAAGAAAAAGAAATTGTTCTCGGGTTAAAATTGCATAATTGACTAGTATCTTGCATTAATGATATGAGCAGTCCATTCAAGAAAATATATACTTCTAGAGGTTTTTCTTGAGGGTTTGGTGAAGTAATAAAGACGGATGGTCTATATACCAAGGGACTAATTCTGGCAACGAGGGGGGAGGGGGAATTTGGTTTAATTACAACACATATAAGGGAAGTGGGAAGAGGTGCCGACATACTGACTGCGTCATATGACTTCACAGAATAGTCTTCTGGTAAACCTATTCTAAAGCACATACCAACAATCTAACGATTCGTGATATGTGTTGTATCTCAGGTACGCTTTTATTGTACCTGTTCATGTGGCAACATGGATGATATGACCACACGGCCCCTAGCACCGTCATAAGCGGTATTAGATACAAATCTATAGAGCTATGATGGAAATGCTCTGACAACTCGTATACTGGTAATTGGTGGGCTGTTTCTCTGTGACAACTCGTACATTGGCGATTGGTGAGCTGTATCGTCGTCAGATGTAAATGACGGCAATTAACACAAAAGACTAGACTGTAAGGCCCGATGTCGACCCAGCATCAACTTCCCACAAATGCCAACATATATCAAAGACCAAAAGGTCTGTACAGGGGGCGGGCCTCGGGGACGAAACGTCCACCAGCAGAATCTCGCCATATACAGGTAAAAATTACAACACATATAAGGGAAGTGGGAAGAGGTGCCGACATACTGACTGCGTCACATGACTTCACAGAATAGTCTTCTGGTTAACCTATTCTAAAGCACATACCAAGAATCTAACGATTCGTGATATGTGTTGTATCTCAGGTACGCTTTTATTGTACCTGTTCATGTGGCGACATGGATGATATGACCACACGGCCCCTAGCACCGGCATAAGCGGTATTAGATACAAATCTAGAGAGCTATGATGGAAATGCTCTGACAACTCGTATACTGGTAATTGGTGAGCTGTTTCTCTGTGACAACTCGCACATTGGCGATTGGTGAGCTGTATCGTCGTCAGATGTAAATGACGGCAATTAACACAAAAGACTAGTCTGTAAGGCCCGATGTCGACCCAGCATCAACTTCCCACAAATGCCAACATATATCAAAGACCAAAAGGTCTGTACAGGGGGCGGGCCTCGGGGACGAAACGTTCACCAGCAGAATCTCGCCATATACAGGTAAAAATTACAACACATATAAGGGAAGTGGGAAGAGGTGCCGACATACTGACTGTCATATGACTTCACAGAATAGTCTTCTGGTAAACCTATTCTAAAGCACATACCAACAATCTAACGATTCGTGATATGTGTTGTATCTCAGGTACGCTTTTATTGTACCTGTTCATGTGGCGACATGGAGGATATGACCACACGGCCCCTAGCACCGGCATAAGCGGTATTAGATACAAATCTAGAGAGCTATGATGGAAATGCTCTGACAACTCGTATACTGGGAATTGTTGAGCTGTTTCTCTGTGACAACTCGCACATTGGCGATTGGTGAGCTGTATCGTCGTCAGATGTAAATGACGGCAATTAACACAAAAGACCAGTCTGTAAGGCCCGATGTCGACCCAGTATCAACTTCCCACAAATGCCAACATATATCAAAGACCAAAAGGTCTGTACAGGGGGCGGGCCTCGGGGACGAAACGTCCACCAGCAGAATCTCGCCATATACAGGTAAAAATTACAACACATATAAGGGAAGTGGGAAGAGGTGCCGACATACTCAACGTTATTTCACTCATATGGTGACAGTCAATTTGGTTGGTGGAGAAAGGCGGAGTACCCGGAGAGAACCACCGCCTGTCGACCTAGCAAAGAGGGGTCTTCGGTGGACTGCACCCTGGTAGCTTCAGAAAAACTTCTTGACAGCATTGACTCATGTAACACGTATGACGGACAGCTGCCCCCAAAGTCTGTTCTCTTCGTCAGCTCTATTCTTGTTATGTTGTATATCATGCAGTCTGACATATCAACGACTTGGCCGATTCAGCAGCTTTCCTTTACTACTGTGTATGTAGGGGCATCGATATCCTTCACCTTTCACCGTCGCGTCAATCAAACCCTAGAACAGACCTGTATGATCTAGTCGGAGAGTGTTGGGCCGTACGACAAAGCAGATGGCATATATCTGCGGGAATTCGGCCAAGATGGATCAGAGGTTACGTGGACCTGGAGCCGAGAATCCAATACATCAACCATTGATATCTTACCACCGACTGTGTCAGAGAGTGTATGAGCAACTTAGTGGAATCGTTAATGCTCCAACCCAATGACATTGTCAGCTACATCTGACATTACATATATACTTATGCGCCACTCTCCACCGTGTACATGTAAGAATGGGAGAAGTCGTCTTCGGGCTATCAGAGAAAGGTGTGTTCTGCTATGATATCAATGTTTGTTGCCTTATAAACTACGTACGTTCTGATCAAAGTTTTGGAGTACGCTAGACAACAATACCGTGAAAATGCTCGAAGGAATTTCCAAGATTCGAAATACTGTTAAATCGTCACTGATGGATTGTTTCTAACAATGTTATACGTGTGTACATGGTCACCCTCAAGACTGACATAGGTTAGATGAAATAGCTTTTCAATCGTTACAGTTGTTTTTGGTTGATGGACGGCCGCTTCGCCTAGAACGAAGTGTCACTGTCATCATTATAGGTCGAATATCTGTACTTCCCTGTAATCTCTTTTTCTGATCTTCGGTGATAAATTTGCACGTTAAGTGATCTGACGTTCTAGAACGACTCAAAGGTTTTCCTTTCGTGAAGCATCTTTGATCGTACATTAAGCCAGTTCGCCTAGAGCATGCCGTCCTGAAAGCCATCAGGCCGATTTCCTGAGGTGGGAATCCTGCCCTGTATTGAAGGACTCATCTTAGCCAATCTTGGACCTCAGCATTTCTCTGATATAACGAGTTTCTCTATACAAATATGCATATGAATTTGCAGTCAACAGAAGCGAAAATTGGGCTGTCCCACAATAATAATCATCCTCATGGCAAGTTCACTCTCTCGACTGCTATAGGATCGGTCAATGATTATGTTTATCTTGGAAAACATCACTATGCTATGTTATCACCCATCATTTCTGTTAGTCAAACATTGTTATCTAGTTGATGAGAGCAAGCTCGAGGATGTTGCGTTTGATGGCAACGTGGGTAGAATGTTATAGACTTTAAATGATCGATCCACCAATGAATTGCTGTTGTCCCTTTTCCTTCCTGTTATAATTAATTCACCCAATTGTAAACTTTTTCAGCAACCTATGAACCTACTGCTTCCCCCTGCTTTGCTTGCCAGTTCCAATAAATATTGCTATAATATAGTATACGCAATCGTGTCTGGCGATTCAAGGATTCACTCTGATACTGTTATGTTAAATTGGGGGGAAAGAGAAACCCCATATGTTTTATACTCAGCCAGTTGTGATCCAGTGCACAAAGAAACAGGTCTGTACATCTAAATCAGATACAATTTTGACATGTAATACATTCAAATATTATGGAAATCTTTAGATCCAACCTGTCTATTCAAAAGGGGGCGAGATAAAACGTTGACATATTGCAAACAATTCCCAGAGACATGTACCCCATAATTAACCTGAACATGACTAAAATCTGATAATAGCTGAAACAAATATGCCTGGTCGATTGTACTGAAGCTTTTAGGTATTATTGAGCGTTCTTTGAGAATCTCAGTTCTCAAATTCAACACCAATGATTCAACTCTTTTGTATTGCTTTTCAATATAATCAATATAATATAAATTATTGAAAAATTTGAAAAATGACAAAAATCTCAACCCAAGTTTTTCATGACATATTCGTGCAAATTATCCCCTTGGCTCAGCTTCTCTCAGATGATCAATAATTTACAAGTATAAGAATAACGCTCCTCTTATGTCGCTATCCATCACTAAAATAGCCGTACTGATTCGAATCAGAAGTTATCCTGATCTTTTGGTATTTACGAAACATGAGTTGGTCCAAATATTCGATCCCTTTGGCAAGAATTAAGAAAATGGCTTGTGCCTTGTGAGCTGATTATCATGTAATAATTCATAAGAAAGCCGGACAATGATGAAAATCTCCTGGAAGAATATTCATGCACGGCATATATATCTTCCCAGTGAATCACACTGGAGATTCAATCATTGGAACTCTCGGGGTTTTGCCGAAATAATTGGAACTTTCGGGTCGGCAACGCTATTCATCGGGTAAAAATGGCGGATTCGGAGCGAAAATTAATACCCAGCGATAAAACTTGGCCTGAGGTGGAAGAGCCATTAGTGTACGTACCTCAGGGTACCTACCAGTTGGTGATCCGTGTAGTTAGGAATCCTTCGGGGTAACGTAAATGGTGCGTTGGCGTCTGGGGTTTACTGGTGAAGCTCCACAAATCTGGCAGCACACACGCCTTCGAACTTCTGGCGCTAGGTTGAGTGTAAACGGGCATTAAATCCCAGTCTCGGCTTCATCTTCACTGCCCACCATCAACAAACTTATAGTACACTTTGTTTTACGATAAAATTATCAACTGTCGAACATTGTTTCGCCCTCATTTGACTCTAGTTCAACATTATCACTCGGTAAACGAATCTATCGGGTGGAATTCGTCGTACTCTCGGGGAATCATGTTAGAGTATTTTCATTTCGCTAGCAATGTCAACAGTACTGGACGAATACAGCATGCATGTATTATCGCATCGTTTAATTTAGGTTTTCCGGTAGTCTCAAACTTATCAAATGTGTGGAAGAAATATCGCGTCGATTATCGTGTGTTATCACATTGTTCCACGAGCCGTGGTCATGTACTTTCCTCGTGAACTAGTTTTGGTTGGACTTCTGTTTTGCAAACTTGGTTTGATAAATTACATTTTGTACACCTTCCGCTTTATATTTTAATTTGCTTATACTGCGAATGTGGCAGCTGTATTATTTTGGTCTTGGAACTCGTTGGAACTATAGCTCTCTTTAGTGTTCAATTCGTTCTCGTAATAAGAATCATAGTGTAAGTTAATAATTGGAAACTGACTGCTTCAGACTGACGTCAACCAGTTTATTAGGACCGATCGCGAATTAAACCGCATGGACATATCATGTGAAATAAGAAGTATACCTAATTCGCCTGGTTGTTTGGTACATCCCAGCGACGAACACACACCATTTTTACTTCTGAAGAATCGTTTATAAATGGACTGTGACTGCATAGAATGTATGGCACTATATGATATGCACCTGAGTTTATAAACCAGCCTTATATTTTTGACATTTCCAGTTGATCTCAACACTGTCATGAATACCAATGGGTCTCCACAGTTTCAAAGATGATCTTCCGAGCTTTCCAACAAGATGTGGTATGATAAAAGTCATTTAATTGCAAACGACAGGCAATGGTTGAATTTTCTATCCGTACAATTAGAGCCGGTAAAATGCACCATTCGCATATTCTTGCAATAAAGGATTACCCACTTCGTCATTCTCGCCCAAAACCATAAAACTATATACTATAGTGTTTTTTGTTTTTGTTTTTGTTTTGCTGAATTTGCTGAAACCTCTCCGTCCCCTGTTCCGTCCTTCAAACTTCCTGTTATTATGTTCTTTTATGTATATGTCCTTATATGTTTATGTTTGCTTTCTATATGAGGCGCCTTTAGCCTTCGGGTATAATAGTGCAAATAAAGAATAAAGTATCTAAAGATAAATTGTCGGGCACAGGTGATCTGGGCCTATGGCGCATTTGGGCAGTCATCAGGCTCGGTGCACGCCTTTTTCGAGGGCGCTTTGTTTGTTCAAGCCTAAAATCAGTAAATGGTATTATTCTTCAAGTGATTCAAAAGCCATAGCCAACATCCAGAAGCCAAATGTTCGTTTACAGTTGAAGTAATGTAGCCAAAAATTTCATACTGAATTGATCGATTACACCATGATTTATAGCCCAGAATCTTATAGCCATGAAATACACCAACCTATGAAGAAGGAACAATATTAAGCTGGTTCCTCAATAATAACGACTGCATATTTCTAAAATGAAAGCTAAATATAACAAAAAATGTGATTAAGCGCAGATAGGAGTGGTCAACAGTTCTCAATAGTCCCGACAGGACATCGAGGTTAAAAATCAGGAAAGTTGGCATCAGAGCCGTCTGCTTATTGAGAATTAAGTTGCTGACAGTGTACACAATTTTTATTATGAATGTCAATTATTAGCACATTACCGAATAATTACCATATAACATACACCCAAGCCTCATAAAATTTGCATCTTACACGTACATCTAGGAGGATATACGATGTGTTCGATAAATAATAGATGATTGAGCAGGAAAATGGCTAATATAAAAATATTTTGACATTATCACCCGAGAGTACGACGACTCCCACCCGTTAGAACCGTTTACCGAATGATAATGTTGAACTAGAGCAAAATGAGGGTGAAACAACGTTCGACAGTTGATAATTTGATCGCAAACCAAAGTGGGCTATAAGTTTGTTCATGGTGCATAGTGAAGATAAACCCGGGTCTGGGATTTAAAGCCCTCTTACGACCTAGCGCCAAAAGTTCGAAGGCGCGGATTTGTGGAGCTTCGCCGGTAAACCCCAGACGCCAACGCACCCTTTACGTCACCCCAAAAGATACCTAACTATACGGATCACCAACTGGTGGATACCTTGAGATACGTACATTAATGGCTTTTCCAACTGGGGCCACTTTTTATCGCTGTGCAGCAATTTTCATTCCGAATGCGCCATTTTTACCCGATGAATAGCGTTGCCGACCCGAGAGTTCCAATTATTTCGGTAAAACCCCGAGAGTTCCAATGATTGAATCTCCAGTGTGTGAATTGTAGACGATCTATCAGTTACAAGAATACCAGGTTTTCCGACCAAAAGGTGTATGCGAACGGAGGGCGCCATATTTTTTCTGTTTGTTGGGGAAGTTTTAATGGTATTTCATTCTGGTATTGCAGAGACACCCTGCTCTACCATGGAGCAAACTCAGTCTGTGCGAGGGTTTGGTCGATTACCATGTCATCCACTGTAGACAATGTGAAAAACGCATTTCTATTGTTTGACAGAATATATCACTCCACACTCAAATTTGAGCCTTCACGCTTTGTCAATTGTCTGTTTGTGCCATATGACATATCGTAATTACCGTTGTAGGGATGGTGGCGTTTATTACTAGCACTCGGGGATCTTGAAGTGTGCGTGTTTCTCCCCGGAATGGTATTGTCTTGTCAGATATGTCGAAGATTCCAAAGTGACTCACACACAAGTTTGACATTTAATTACAAACATGCCTCACGAGATGTTAAGCAATAGATTCAAATTGACTATATTGGAAAAAACAGTTTTAAATGGAATCTTTAAGTGGCTCATATAACTTTACAACCTGATCTCAGCGTTACGGTAATAAAACATGTAACGTCGTCAAATATGTGCAGGATATAGGGAACTCAAAGCTTTATTCCCGCTTTAGGAATATCTGGCAATTGTATCTAAAAAATCTCGCCTTTCTGACTTCTTTTTTCTTTATATATCGGAATGTTGTCAATGGAAAGGGAACTGATTGGTATGGGACGGACAACTCAGATGAAATCCCATGGGTAAACTATTTCGTTGACGTTCTAGCTTGTAAGAACATCATCCTATGCCTTTTATTTTGCGATCTGTTTCTCGTATATGGTACTTGCTCTAAGCATCAATGTTATCTACTGTCTTGTAGTATTCCGAATAGCTTACATCATTGCGGATCTTTATGGGAAGAAGCTTTCACGTCATGCAGCTCTGTATGCCTATTTAATTTACGTTTACAACCACGTTTTGCTTATTAGGCCAGAGAGTCAAACCCCATGAAAGTGCTGACATACTTTCTCTTCTGTTTAACTGAGGCACATGTAGAATAATTGATGTTGAGATAATAGTACATAAAATAATGAACGCGAAAACATGAACATGGGACGTGAAATATTTGCAGTAAATTTACTCGAGTTTATTCGACTGAGATGTGTTTCCTAGAAAACAGCACAAAATATGTTATGTTGTGGTGCACCGGGAATTCTCAACAAAAGGCACGACACTCAACAATATTTAGAGCGCATGGGTTTGATTTCACTCATTTCACTGTGCCACTGTGAGTGAAAATACCTCCTTCAATGAAAATACAGGGTGGCTTTCTGGGCTATAGCTGTACTTCTAAGCCATTATTAACGTCAGCAAACTGATAAGTTATGTTGGATGTTTCTTGGCTGGTGACGAAAATAATGATTTCACATTGTTAAGCCGAATAGCCATTTGGTGTATTGGTTGGAATGCCATTCACGACGCTTGTCAAGAGATCTGAATGATCTGATCTAAAAGGGCAATTTTTCTTATGTGTCTTTATTTCGGTTCGAAGATCTATACTGCCATGTAATTTCCTGTTCCGTTGTATATGTATATTTGTACGTTGCGCAATATGACGTCTCGAGCGAACCACATGTTTCCCGTTCGTGCAGTATCTTGATCCAACATTAACCCAGTAAGGCTAGAGGCATGTTGCCGTGGAAGCCATCGGGCCGATTTCCTGAGGCGGAAATCCTCCCTTGTAATGGACTTATCTTCGGCCAATCTTAATCCTCGACAGTTCCTCCAATATAACGAATTTGTCTGAATATGTATCGGAAGTTAATAGAAAAGAAAATTGGACTGACCCCAGTAATGGATCTTCGCTATGGCAGCCTTCCAACCACGAGGACGGGAGCCGTCGATTTCTTATTAGGCTTATCTGAGAACACATCACGTTAGATGGGCTTACCCAGACCTTATCTTACATCTTTTACATCCGGCAAATATTGTTAGCTAGTTGGTGGCAGCAGACCCAAATATTCGGCGTTCAGAAGCAGCTGTAGGATAGCACGCGATAGACCTTAACAGATCGATTAACCGCCGAATTGTTGTTATCCCATTTACTTTCTTATTACAGTTGATCAAATCTTTCCAAGGAGTTCTGAACATACAGTTTGCCTGTCTTTTTCGCTCGCCAGTTCAGATAAATATTGCCAAGACATTGTACATGTAACAATGCATTCCGATTGTTCTGTAGAAGTGATGGAAAATACCCTAGTATAGTTGTCATGCTAAACTAATGAGAAAATGAAATTACGATATTTATTCACATGAGGTTTGTGTCCCATAACACAACGGATTTGTTCCCGCATAACTTCCGGAGAAGTTTGGTCTCCTCAATCTGCCTCAACGATGAAAACCGCTTTATTTTGAAATATTCTGAATCGATGTAAACCTGGCTTTTGGTAATGGCTATCCTTCTGTGTAACCCATTTCTCAAAGTTAACAGACGTGAGTAATCTTTTCGAAATGACTCCAACGATCCGGATAAATACAAAATATAACCTGAATGTCGAATTCAACTGTAGATGACACTTTTATGCAAATCATTCCATTGATTGTGGCTTGCCAAAGATAATTAATCATTCACAATAAAAAATCGAATATAGCCTTCCTCAAGATGCTCTAATGCTGCTATTCATCACTTAAATAGCCAAATTGATCCCGAACCTATGGTCATCTTGATTTTTTTAAGTTTATGGGGAATTGGGATTGCCTGAATGTTCAAAACCAGTTGGGGAAAGATTTACTTTGCTATGGTATGATATGTACTGTGCGCGATGAAAACTAAACTGGTTTATCAATGTAATAGGATGTAATATCCGTCCAGGATGAAGAATCGAAGTATTCTCTCAGATTCAGACGTACGTACCAATCCGTCTGTATATAGGTTGATGACTATTTATTCCTCGGGAATCCCATGATGGTTGGTTGGTTGGTTTGATACCACGTCTTTAACGACTCGAGTTACCAGTTCATTTGGAGACACAATGGTCTCACTATAAAATCAATTCCATCTCAGTCTGAGACATAGAACTCGTTTTGAAAATACATTTCATACGAGCAGGTGGCTACTTGGAATGAAAAAGTCTGGTAGCGACTATCATATTTATCATTCCGTTGAAATCGAGTATAGCGTGCTCAGCTTTCGGATTCTGATCGGAGTGTCAACGCTTAATAGCAAGCCAGGTGATATTATATATTGCCTTCAAGCCATGCTAGTCTGGACCCATTTATATTCTTATTTCCACGAATCCATGCCGACTGGAGAATTTGTTGAGATTCCTTAAATTGTTTGATCAAATAAATATCCCTTTTCGATACATTTTGTTACCTACTCTATCATATCTCGTGTCGTGAACCAGGAATCCGTCTTGAAAATCTTTCATACGAGCAGGTGACTTGTTGAATTCATGAAATCTGACGTTGGTATGTATGATAGCGACGAGTGAAAGTGAACTTTTTGCAGGCAGAACGTGTATAAATAGTCCCATTTTATTTCCGTAGTTCAATCAAACTCTTCCAGACTTTACTGGAATTTTTTAATGTTGATTTAAACGCGTTTCTAGAATCGAGATAAGGGTTCGATAAACTTTCCGTTTCAGATAGGTTTCGCTTACTTGATGACTGTATACCACAATTCACTTAGCTGTTTTTGCCAGATAGGTACAAATATTTTTAGAATGGCTCTGTCTTAGTAAAGCACAGTCATCCTCATGTGAGAGGCAATATTATTTCAAAATGAAAGACTGCTAGCCATCCCTGTGGATTTGAAGAACATGGTGCTAATCTAGAAAATCTTTCTCAGTCCTGGGGATCTGGTCCATAGTTTCGGATTATTGGTCCCCCTTTAGAATTATAATACAGCAGAGCGCATGGGTCTGACCACATGATAATTATCATTCCCCTTTTATTAACCAATATTTATAATGGCTTCTGAGTACTGCCATTCCTTCAAACTGACATATGCGGATCGGTGGCTCAGTTGAGCTACATGGCGCGACGCAGTCTCAAGTTCGCACGTATTTCAAGTCTTTAATAACAGGGTTCTTTACATGTGAAATATGTGACAATAATCCGCAAGGTCGACCCCATGTTTTCAATAGCTTTTCTATCTCGCCCGAGACGGGTAATCCTGGTAAGAAATCTTGTTGAAATCGTTTGTTTCGATTTTCCCAGGAAAGTTTGGTCCATTTTAATAGATTTTACAGAAATATGGAGTACTTTCCAAGAAAAAGAAATTGGTCTCGAATTAAAATTGCATAACTGACTAGTATCTTGCATTAATGGTATGAGCATTCCATTCAAGAAAATATATACTTTTAAAGGGGTTTTTTCTGGAGGGTTTGGTAAAGTACTATATATCAAGGGACTAATTCGGGCAACGAGGGGGGGGGGGGAATTTGGTTTAATTACAACGCATATAAGAGAAGTGGGAAGAGGTGCCGACATACTGACAAAGCCACATGACTTCAGATTATAGTCTTCTGGTTAACCTATTCTAAAGCACATACCAAGAATCTAACGATTCGTGATATGTGTTGTATCTCAGGTACGTTTTTTGTTGTATCTCAGGTACGTGATATGTGTTGTATCTCAGGTCATGTCAATGTTATTTCACTCATATGGTGACAGTCAGTTTGGTAGGTGGAGGAAGGCGGAGTACCCGGAGAGAACCACCGTCCGTCGACCTAGCAACGAGGGGTCTTCGGTGGACTGCACCCTGGTGGCTTTAGAAAAACTTCTTGACAGCATTGACTCATGTAACACGTATGACTGACAGCTGTCCCAAGGTCTGTTCTCTTCGTCAGCTCTAATCTTGTTATGTTGTATATCATAAACTCTGACATATCAACGACTTAACCGATTCAGCAGCTTTCCGTTACTACTGTATATGTGGGGGCAGCGGTATCCTCCATCTTTTACCGTCGCGTCAATCAAACAACAGAACAGACCTGTATGATCTAGTCGGACAGTGTTGGACCGTAAGACCAAGCAGATGGCATATATCTGCGGGAATTCGGCCAAGATGGATCAGAGGTTACGTGGACCTGGAACCGAGAAGCTGATACATCAACCATTGGTATCTCATCACCGACTGAGTCAGAGAGTGTATGAGCAACTTTAATAGTGGCATCGTTAATGCTCCAACCCAATGACATTGTCAGTTACATCTGATATTACATATATACTTATGCGCCACACTCCAGCATGTACATGTAAGAATAAGAGAAGTCGTCTTCGGGCTATCAGAGAAAGGTGTGATCTGTTATGTTATCAATGTTTGCTGCCTTATATACTACGTACGTTCTGATTAAAGTTTGGAAGTACGCTAGACAACAATATCGTGAAAATGCTTGAAGGAATTTCCAAGATTCGAAATACTGTTAAATTGTCACTGATGGATTGTTTCTAACAATGTGATACGTTTGTACACGGTCACCCTCAAGACTGACATAGTTTAGATGAAATAGCTTTTCAATCGTTACAGTTGTTTTTGGTTGATGGACGGCCGCTTCGCCTAGAACGAAGTGTCACTGTCATCATTATAGGTCGAATATCTGTACTTCCCTGTAATCTCTTTTTCTTTTCTTCTGTGATACATTTGCACGTTAAGTGATCTGACGTTCTAGAACGACTCAAAGGTTTTCCTTTCGTGAAGCATCTTTGATCGTACATTAAGCCACTTAGGCTAGAGCATGCCGTCCTGAAAGCCATCAGGCCGATTTCCTGAGGTGGGAATCCCTGTATTAAAGGACTCATCTTAGCCAATCTTGGACCTCAGCATTTCTCTGATATAACGAGTTTCTCTATGCAAATATGCATATGAATTTGTAGTCAACAGAAGCGAAAATTGGGCTGTCTCACAATAATAATCTTCCTCATGGCAAGTTCACTCCCTCGACTGCTATAGAGTCGGTCAATGATTAGATTTATCTTGGAAAACATCATTATTTTCGAGCTTCCTTTATGTTATCACCCATCATTTCTGTAGGTCAAACATTGTTAGCTAGTTGATGAGAGCAGGCTCGAGTATGTTGCGTTTGAGGTCAACCTGGGTAGAGTGTTATAGACTTTAAATGATCGATTCATCAATGAATTGTTGTTGTCCCTTTTCCTTCCTGTTACAATTAATTCATCAAATTGTAAACTTTTCCAGCAACCTATGAACCTACTGCTTCCCTGCTTTGCTTGCCAGTTCCAATAAATATTGCTGTAATATAGTATACGCAATCGTGTCTGGCGATTCAAGGGTTCAAGAAATCCTTTAGCCCTGATACTGTTATGTTAAATTGGGGGAAAAGAGAAACCCCATATGTTTTATACTCAGCCATTTGTGATCCATTGCACAAAGAAACAGGTCTGTACATCTAAATCAGATACGATTTGACATGTAATACACTCAAATATAATGGAAATCTTTAGATCAAACCTGTCTATTCAAAAGTGGGCGAGATAAAACGTTGACATATTGCAACAAAATTCCCAGAGACATGTACCCCATAATTGACCTGAACAGGACTAAAATCTGATAATAGCTGAAACAAATATACCTGGTCGATTGTACTGAAGCTTTTAGGTATTATCGAGCGTTCTTTGAGAATCTCAATTCTCAAATTCAACACCAATGATTCAACTCTTTGGTATTGCTTTTCAATGCTCCCTACGAATAATCAATATAATATAAATGTTGAAAATTTACAAAAATCTCAAACCAAGTTTTTCATGACATACCAGGTTTCGACCAAAAGGTGTATGCAAACGGAGGACGCCATATTTTTCCTGCTTGTTGGGGAAGTTTTAAGGGTATTTTATTCTGGTATTGCAGAGAAGACGCCCTGCTCTAACATGGAGCAAACTCAGTCTGCGCGATGGTTTGGTCGACTACCATGTCATCCACTGTAGCTGAATGCGACGTTAAACCTTTTTTCTCTCTCTCTCTCTCTCTCATCCACTGTAGAGAATGTGAAAAACGCATTTTTATTGTTTGACAGAATATATCACTCCGCACTCATATTTGAGCCTGAACGCTTTGTGAACTGTCTGATTGTACCATACGACATGTCGTAATTACCATTGCAGCGATGGTAGTGTTCGTTTTAATGAGTGCATCTCTAAGAAAATGAAAGAGACATATCGAAGTAGCACTCATGGATCTTGAAGTGTGTGCGTTTCTCCTTGGAATAGTAGTGTCTTGTCAGATACGTCGAAGATTCCAAAGTGACTCACACACAAGATTGACATTTAATTACAAACATGCCTCACGAGATGTTAAGCAATAGATTCAAATAGACTATATTGGAAAGACAATTTTAAATGGAATCTTTAAGTGGCTCATCTAACTTTACAACCTGATCTCGGCGTTACGGTAATAAAACATGTAACAGCGTCAAATATGTGCAGGATATAGGGAACTCAAAGCTTTATTCGCACTTTAGGAATATCTGGCAATTGTATCTGAAAAGTCTCGCTTTTTTGACTTCATTTTTCTTTATATATCCGAAATGTGGTCAATGGAAAGGGAACTGATTGGTATGGGACGGACAACTCAGATGAAATACCATGGGTAAACGATTTCGTTGACGTTCTAGCTTGTAAGAACATCATCCTATGCCTTTTGTTTTGCGATCTGTCTCTCGTATATGATACTTACTCTAAGCATCAAGGTTATCTACTGTGTTGTAGTATTCCGAATAGCTGACATCATTGCGGATCTTTATGAGAAGACGCTTTCACGCCAGCTCTGTATGCCTATTTAATTTACGTTTACAACCACGTTTCGCATATTAGGCCAGAAAGTTAAACCCCATGAAAGTGCTGACATAATTTCTCTCCTGTTTAACTATAGGTACATGTAGAATAATTGATGTTGAGAAAATTGAAATTTAATTTGGATACAGATGGAGGAGAGCAATAGAGGTCCGTCTGCAGCGGAAGTCGTTTCGCGGCTATATCCGGAATACGCCTCACGCCAACAGGATAATGAACCATAAATACATAATGGACTGCTTTTCAGTAGGCGTCAGATACGCCCTTGATAAATGCCTACAAATATGTCGCAATGAAAGTCTCTGCGGTAATCCATTATACTATTTGAAGATAGTTGCACAAAATAATGTTTGGACGGAATCTTATAAATATGACCTGTACTTTATGTATATTTTGCGGTTGTAGGTCTTATGTTATATATACATATATACATATACATTGATCCAAAGATATTCTAGAAAGTTCGTCTTCATATTTCACATTTAACATGGTGGCATGCGCGATTAGCGCCCGTTCGGAAGGGTAGTGGAACGGTTTATCTGTCAACCCCTGAATATTTGATAGGCGGGAATGATGGCCTGGTGATGAAATCGTGGGATAAAATATGCTGAAATGTGACACGTTTCAACGCACAACCCAAAAAGCAGTACCACTCCATGCTATTTTTGCAAGAATGAAGCGATCAACAAATTTAAATCACGCGAACAAGTCGTCTTCATGTTCGTACCGTCAATTCCGAGTCGCTTACCAGTATTCATTCATTCAAATTATTTTTCAAGTTGTTTCCTGAGTAATTATATCTCAGTCGCGCTTTGAATGTGTCTTTTTATATGAGAATCCATCTTCACTAACCTAAATCGAACATTAGACAAACTCGCCTTGACCAAATGTTTCTCTTCAACATTTGGTGATGTCATAGGTCTATAAATATTGCGACGTTAATACTGGGATATTTCCCTCGTTAGGCCCTAAATTTGACTGGCTATTCAAAGGAAATGTATCAATTACAAGCGTCTAGTCCGTCATTCATAATTCAGCCGTCGTCCATTAAAGAATATCCGCGTCCATAATCCAAAGACCTATTCCACATTCCATATAACAGTATTAGCACCAAATTCAAAAAAACAATCATAGTATACATAAACATAGGCTAGTTTCCTGCAAGAGAGAAGCGGGCAACAGTTTTCAATGATGCCGGCAAGACATCAGGATGTTCCAAAAATATCAAATCCGTATCGCTGATCAATATTCTTAATCCATAATATTTGTTGTAAAGCCGTCATCTAAAGAATGATGTATCTCAGTCACGCTTTGATTGTGACTGTTCATATGAGTACCATGAGGATCTTGAAGTACATGGGTTCATACGGCCCCTAGTCCCGGGTTAAGCGGAATTAGACACAAGTTACGCAACGTAACGCCATAGATCTTGCACGCTACGCTCGTATTTTGCTATCAACATGCGATATGTATCGCCAAATTTGAGAAACTTTGAGTGGAGGCGCTTGGTGGTGTAGCCCTGTTTTATAAGTTTCTGCAACAATGTTATGTGACGTTGAATCAAATCGTCACATTTAACACAGGATCTAGCAAATGCTACTAGGCGTGATATGTATACGCCATATGCAGGTCCCACTGGAATATTACTGTCCAGAAAGGGATAGTTTATGATGTCGAAATTGTAATCATCTCTTTTGTCATACATTCGACGAGAGAGAAGGCCCGCTTCATTTTTATAGAGATATAGGTCTAAATATGATGTGCCTGTAGGGCTATCTGTAGTTTCCTTCAAATCCAATGAAGGTGGATATATATCCTTCATTGCGTCATTTATATAGCGATTATCCACAGCGAGAAGATCGTCTATATAGCGTTTGGTGAATGAGAAGAAACGGGCGTTGAATGGATCGGTTTTTGAAAGCGCCTGCATATAGTCATATTCATAAGAGAACAGATATAGGTCAGCCAACAGGGGTGCACAATTAGTACCCATTGGAATACCTATATGCTGCTGATATATTGTGTTGCCAAATTTCACATAGATATTTTTAATGAGAAATTCAACCAACTCTATAAACAAAGAAACATCCCATGAATGATATCTCTTGTATGTAGTAGAGCTAAAGAATGCTCTATGGCTTCCGACATTAACCTATCTACGATCAGTTTTCTTGAACACGGATACTAGTAATGAACTTAGACGGGCAATAAGGTCCTGATGAGGGATTGTAGTATAGAGAGTCGAGAAATCCCATGTGGATACATGTCTGTACGGTATGTGACCTTTAGTGTCAAGTTCTTCCGTAAGATATTTTGAGTTTTTCAATATCCACATCATACATTCAACGCCAGAGTTTTTGGAAATAGTGGCGCAATACCTTTCCCAAAATGCTTTTACCTGCTGAAGGGCCCTCGTCAACAGGGTTGAAAGAAGCTTGGTGGTGCAGCTTCTAGAACCAGCTATGAATCTAGTTTTGTATGGTGATTTATGCATTTTGGGAGTCCAGTATACTTTTGGTATATCGTTATGTTTGGTTGGAAGACAAATACCTCTTTCCCTGAGAAACGTTTTGTGATTGTTAAATAAATCTTCCAGAGTAACTGCAGTTTGAGAGTAAGTAGACGTATTTGATGACGATATGTTTACACTAAATTCTTCAACCAACACCTGGTAATAGTAATATTTACATATGAATATTATATTATTTGGAGCCTTGACTGCTGGGACTATGACGAATTTATTTGATAGAACTTCTTGTGAATTGGGGATTCTCAGTACTTTTTTGGCTTGGGGAAGGGTACTTCTGTCAATATGGCGGATTGTTTCAACGACCTTGCTCTTGGCGAGGTCCAGCCAATCAGCGAGTACTGTAGGTTCAAATTTTTCTCGCTTAGACCAATCAATAACGTACTGTTCCAAAGCAGACAGGACTATCTTCTGGTCGGCCGTGTGGTCATATCATCCAAGTTGCCACATGAACAGGTACAATAAAAACGTACCGGAGATACAACACATTGCAACACATATAAGGGAAGTGGGAAGAGGTGCCGACATACTGACAGAGTCACATGGCTTCACAGTATGGTCTTCTGGTTAACCTATTCTAAAGCACATACCAAGAATCTAACGATTCGTGATATGTGTTGTATCTCAGTTACGCTTTTATTGTACCTGTTCATGTGCCAACTTGGATGACATGACCACACGGCCCCTAGCACCGGCATAAGCAGTATTAGATACAAATCTAGAGAGCTATGATGGAAATGCTCTGACAACTCGTATATTGGTAATTGGTGAGCTGTGTCGTTGTGACAACTTGTACACTGGGGATTGGTGAGCTGTATCGTCGTCAGATGAAAATGACGGTATTTAACACAAAACACTAGTCTGTAAGGGCCGATGTCGACCAAGCATCAACTTCCCACAAATGCCAACATATATCAAAGACCAAAAGGTCTGTACAGAGGGCGGGCCTCGGGGACGAAACGTCCACCAGCAGAATCTCGCCATATACAGGTAAAAATTACAACACAGATAAGGGAAGTGGGAAGAGGTGCCGACATACTGACAGAGTCACATGGCTTCACAGCATAGTCTTCTGGTTAACCTATTCTAAAGCACATACCAAGAATCTAACGATTCGTGATATGTGTTGTATCTCAGGTATGCTTTAATTGTACCTGTTCATGTAGCAACTTGGATGACCTGACCACACGGCCCCTAGCACCGGCATAAGCGGTATTAGATACAAATCTAGAGAGCTATGATGGAAATGCTCTGACAACTCGTATATTGGTAATTGGTGAGCTGTGTCGTTGTGACAACTCGTACACTGGGGGTTGGTGAGCTGTATCGTCGTCAGATGAAAATGACATTTAATACATATCACGAATCGTTAGATTCTTGGTATGTGCTTCAGAATAGGTTAACCGGAAGACTATACTGTGAAGTCATGTGACTCTGTCAGTATGTCGGCACCACTTCCCACTTCCCTTATATGTGTTGTAATTCAGATTTATTTTTCTCGGCTCTCTATATTTAGGTCCCTTCATCAGGAGTAATCTTAGGTCCTTATCACTCACCACATTAAGGTCACCAGTCACATGTTTGCATGGTGTATAGATAAAGTTCGACGATTCACAATCCCAACTATAGCCCCCCGACGTGTATAAGTTCCAGTCAAACTCCTTGACAGCATTAGAGTAATTGACTATTTTGGTGGCTATATATAATTCTCAACTTACATGTACTGTTTACACTCAAGATAATGGAATCTTTAAAACAAACCAGTCTATTCAGAAGGGGGCGAGATAAAACTACCAAGAAACATGTACCCCATCATTTACATGAGAATGAAGACCATCTGATAATAGCTGAAAAAAATATGCCTGATCGATTAAACTGAAGCTTTTAGGTATTAATGAGTGTTTTCTGATAAACTCCACTCTCAAATTCAAATGCAATGATTCAGCTCTAGGGAATCGCTTTTCAATGCTCCCTATGAATAATAAATATAATATAAATGTTGACAAAATGTCAAACCAAGTTTTTCAAGACCTATTCATGCAAATTATCCCACTGGCTCAGCTTCTCTCAGAGGATCAATCATTTGCAAGTGTAAAGATAACGCTTCTCTAATGCCCCTATCCATCACTGAAATAGCCATACTGATTCGAAACAGACGGTTATCCTGATTTTTTTAAAGCTTGCGTTGGTCCAAATATTCGACCCCTGTGACAAGAGTTTTTTACACAATAAAATATACCTTGTGCCTTGTGGGCTGATTATCATGTAATAATAATTCATAAGGAAGCCGGACAATGATGAAAATCCCCTGGAAGAGAATTCATACAAGATATTTATATCTCTCTAGGAAAGTTAAGACGATTTATCAATCACATGAATACCGATTTTTTATGACCAAATGGTGTGTGCGAGATGAGCGAAGGTTGCCATATTTGTCCTGCTTGTTGGTGAAGTTTTACTGCCAAGTAGTATTGCAGAGAAGGAGCCCGGCTAATCCACGGAGCAAAATCAGTCTGCGTGGTGGTTTGGTCGATTACCATGTCATCCACAGTAGAGAATGTGAAAAACTCATTTCTATTGTTTGACAGAATATTTGACTTCACGATCATATTTGATCCAGTACACTTGTGAACTGTCTGCTTGTGCCATATGATATACCTTAACTATCATTTGTAGGGATGGTGTTATTTGTTTTTATAACTTGACAGGGATATTATAAGTAAATGAAAGAGACATATCGAAGTAGTACTCAGAGATCTTAAAGAGTGTGTACTTCTCTCTGGAATGGTATTGTCTTGTCAGATACGTCGAAGATTCCAAGGTGACTGATACACAGGTTTGACATTTAATTACAAACATGCCTTACGAGATGTTATGGATAAGTACCAAATAGACTATATTGGAAAAATAATTTTGAATGGAATCTGCAAGTATCTTATATAACTTTAGAACCTCAACTCAGCCTTACTGTAAAAAAAACAAATAACATTATCAAATATGAGCTGGAGTTGTACACCCACTACAGGATATAGGAAACTCAAAGTTATCCCTTTAGGAATATCTGGCAGTTGTGCCTTAAAAAGTTTTTCTTTTCTGAATTTCATTGTCATTCATATATCGAAGCCTTGCTCAATAGATAGGAAACTGATTGGTATGGAACGGACCGCTCAGCCTTATAAGAACATCAACCTATGCCTTTTGTTTTGCGATCTATCTCTCGTATATGATACTTGCCCCAAGCATTATGGTTGTCTGTATTGTAGTATTCCGAATAGCTGACATCAGTGCGGACCTTTATGGTAAAAAGCTATCACGCCAGCTCTGGATGCCTATTTAATTTCATCGAATTTGATCCAAATACCTTCACAACCACGTTTGGCGTGTTAGGTCAGAAAGCCAAAACTCATGAAAGTGCTGACATAATTTCTCTCCTGTTTAACTAAGGTGGAATAATTGATGTTGAGAAAATTGGAATTTAATTTAGATTCAGATGGAATAAAGCAATAGAGGTCCATCTGCAGCGGAAGTCGTTTGCTGGCTATATCCGGATTACGCCTCACGCCAGCAGGATAATGAACCATAAACACATAATGGACGGGTTTCCAGTAGGCTTCAGATACAGAGATCCCTTCTACGCTCTTCATAAATGCCTACAAAAATGTCGCAATGAAAGGCTCTGTGGTAATCCGTTACACTATTTAAAGATAGTTGCGCAAAATATGTCTGAACGGAATCTATGAACTATGCCTTATACTTCATGTATATTTTGCGGTTGTACCGGTAGGTATACTGTCTCGAAATACATTGACCCAAAGATCTATTTTAGAAAGTTCATCTTTGGAATCCAGACTCGGTATAATTTCACATTCAACATGACAGCATGCGCGATTTGCGCCCGTTCGGAATGGTAGTGGAACGGTCTCTCTGCCAAACCCTAAATATTCGATAGACGGGAACGGAAATGTCCGGTGACCTGGCGATGCAATCGTGGTATACAAATATGCTGAAATGACACAGACAAGACATATTAATGTTCCTAGCGTCAAATCATAGTCGCTTACCAGTATTCATTCAAGTTTTTTCTAGAGTAATTGTATCTCAGTCGCGCTTTGATTGTGCCTGTTTATATGATAATCCATCTTCACTGACCCAAATCGAACATTAGACATACTCGCCTTGATCAAATGTTTCTCTTAAAAATGTTGTGATGTCATAAGTGTACAAACATTTCGACGTTAATATTCGGATATTCCCTTTATTAGGCCCCTATCACATCAAAAATTAAGTTTGATTGGCTATTCGAAGGAAATGTAGCTAGACATATTTATATATCATGTTTAGAGATTAAAGAAAAATCTCGTAACGCGATATCGATCAGATCTTGATTGGCTATCCATGACGTAACGTGCGTTTTCGGTTTGAAGAATCCATCCCATTCAGTAGGTTAAGAGAAATGATTGAACGTTAGTGTAGTATTTATCTTATAATATGATGATGATGATGATGATGATGATGATGAAAATCACGTACATCTTTTATTACACGAGGTTCAGATGACCTCTAGTTACGAAACGCAGTGCCATAGATGTTACACACAACGATCATTGTTTGCTATCACTGTGTGATATAAATCACACAATTTCATAAACGTGAGTGATTGTGCTTGGTCCGCTTGTCACTGTCACACTACAACGAGGGAAGTTAGAAAATCTACAGCTAGGGAAGCTAAACACATTGTGTTCGACATCCATTACCCAACTGATTCAACGGCTTAGCTTATCCCAATGTACCCCAGTTTAGGAGGTGTCGATTTGGTACAAAAATTTACCTAAATAATGCACAGTGAATGCGCAGATAAATTGCGAACTCGTATATCAACTGAAAATCTTTTCCCCTTTCTGCTCATCCGAAAAAAAGTGCTTTCGATTGATCTTTACATAGGTACTTATCTAGTCCTCTGTTGAGCTATGATGAGTATTTTTCCTGTGGGATCTCATGATACTAGGTCTTTGACGGCTCGACCTATGACTGCTGACAATTCATTAAGAGACGCAAAGGCCTCGCGAGAAACCTACTCAATCATATCCCGTGGCGGGAAGCAGGAACCCATCTTGAAATTATATTTCATACGAGCAGGTGGCTGCTTGAATTCATTAAATCTGTCGCTGATAGATATGGTAGCAACGAGCAAAAGTGATCGTTGTGTTGAGACAACATAGCTATAAATAGTGAAATGAAGAATGACATAGGCCGTTTTCGGTTTTGATTGGAATACGGACACTTAAAGGCTAGTCATATAATATCCTATATTTCTTTCCAGACACGCTGGTATGATCTCATTGTATTACCGTATTTCCATGAAACCCTTGCAGACTTTGCTGGAATGTTGAGATAAACAGTTTCCTAGAATTGAGTGAAGAGTTTGAGCAACTATCCCTTTCAGATAGGTTTCGGTTACTTAAATACTGCAGAACACAATTTTTCCGGCTGTGTTTATCACAACCGGATATCTGCAATTATTTCTAGAATATGTCTTTCTTAGTAAAGCCCAGTGATCCTAGTGCGAAAGGCAAGATTATTTCCAATGAAATGCTGAAAGTCATCCCTCTAGATTTGGAGAACATGGTAAAAAACTGCTAGATTATACATTCAGTGCAGATGGTTTTAGAAAAACGTCTTGACAGCATTGACTCTCAAATATGGCCATATAACACGAACGACTGACACAGATGCCTTCAAGGTCTGGGTTTTTTTCAGGATAGCTATATTCTTGATATTTTGTATATCATAGACACTGACAAATTGTTACTAAACCATAGACATTGGTAGAAGCCCAAATGCACTCACGCAGCTCTGTCTGATCTCATTCTCAGACAAATTCAGTCATACTGTAGAACCAAATGTGTAATTATTCCTAATCGTTCCAAATAGATCTTCGTTTGGTGAAATACTTGTGAATAAATTACCGGTGTTATCAACGACTTAGCCGCTTCAGCAGCTGTCCGCTACTACCGTGGAGGTAGGGGGCATTATTACCCTCCATCTTTCACCATCACATCAACGAAACCCTACAACAGACCTTTATGACCTGGCCGGACAATGTTGAACCTTAAGACAAGACAGCTGGCATATATCTGCGGGAAATCAGCCAAGATGGATCAGAGGCGACGTGGACCTGGAACCGAGAAGCCAATACATCAATCATAAATATGTTTTCATAGACTGTGTCACAGAGTGTATGGGTAACTTATAGTGGCATCGTTACTGCTCCCAACTCATTGACAATGGCAGCTAACATTACATATTATTATTGCATGTTATAGAGTGGGACATCACGATTTGTCAACTCGAGACAAGATGGTACGTAGACTGGATCCAGCCCCTGTTCCATAATGTATTTTAAACAGGAAACAAGAGGAAGTAACTCTGCCTATTAAGAAATGCTTGAAACTTTGCAAGAAAAATGCACAATATACTGTGCATTTTTTGTCACCAATGAAAACTCCGTATTCTGACCCCGCCCCCCAACTCAAAGGATTTGATTGGTTCGTTTATATATTTATTAAAGATCATTTTATTATTATTAAATAGTACATATGAAATAGAGACTCATCCAGTCTAGATGGTACGGTGAAATAAGCATATCGTGTTCAACACTGCGCGACCGTTGTTGATTTCAAAACGCCGTGTCAAGATCGACTGTTCGATCTCGGCTTGTTTGTCGATTCAATCGCATAATGTGGATAAGTAACGTTCTCGATGATCTTACGTACCTTTTCAAAAGATGCCAAATTTATTTCTGTCAATTTACGATGCTCTTCCATTAACATTAGACGAGTTATTTGTTTGAGCTGATCATCACAGTTCCATAGCCAGCGTATCTACTTCCGCTTAAGCCGATGTTAGGGGCCGTGTGGATACTTCATAGTCTCCACATGAACAACTGCAAATGAAAGCGCGGTTAAGATACTAAGGCTACGTTCGAGAATCCACCGTATTTTGGGGTCTGAATGTGAGGTGCAGAGGGATGCTTTCCTGTAGTCATATGGTTGCTTTTTAGTCGCCAGACGTCGTCTCTTGCATATCGCTCCATTTGCACTGCAGTTCTGCTAGGTTATCAATGTTTTTGCCTTATAAACTATTTACGTTTTGATTAAATTTGGTAGCATGCTCGAAATAATTCCCAGGATTCGAGATACTGTTGAAATTACTGATTTGTATTGTCTCTAACAACTTTATGCGTTTGTACATGGTCACACTCAATACTGATATAGGTTGGATGAAATGGCTTTTCAATATTGGCATTTGGGGGGGGGGAGGGGGGCAAATACGTGGCCGCTGCGCCTAGCGCATGAGCGAAGTGCCACTCTTATCATTATAGTGCCGTGACGTAGATGACAGGCGACGAGGGGACAGAAGATTTGAAGGAATCGTATGAGAATTTATTCAAAATTATAGAATATTTACTTCTCACCTTGCAGGAAACAACAAATATTCACCATATAATTCTTGACAATAAAATGAACTGCAATAAGATATACCGCTTTTTAATGTCTTTTTCATCATCGACAGTTTCAGGGAATGCGATAGGGGACATGTATTTTTGTTGGTACAAAGAATCTTAAATTACTCAGAAAAAATGCAAACGAAGTCTTTTTTATTCGTTAATCGGTAGATGATCATTATAAATCCTTAAATTAACGATATACGATGACCACAAACATTAAAGGCCGCCTAATACAAAGATTTTTAGCTGTTTGGCACGGGCACATGAAAACTGGCCTTTACTGTAGAATGACCCTAACGTCATTCCCATTGTTGACGTCACACGAACGCATTGCTTCCAGAATGCGTATGTGAATAAACCAATCAAATTCGTCGTATGAAGATTCCATTTAGAGGCATGGCTAGCCTGAATGATTTGTCAAGTTTTTTTTTTACCGTAGTCGCAACAATTGTAACAATTTCATTCTAACGCCAAACTGTGACGTCACGGAAGTAACGTCTTTCCCATTGCTGACATCACGAAAGGTAACGTCACATGAACGCACTGTTTTCAGAGTGTGTATATGAATGAACCAATAAAACCCGTCGATTCGGGGGCGGGAATAAAATACGGGGTTTTCATTGGTGACAAAAAAATGCACAGTATACTGTGAGGGTTTTTTTTCGTGCAAAGTTAGCTCCCTTCTAACGTAGCGTCTAACCCTTGTTTCAAGCCAATCTAGCCCCAGAATTGCGTTCAAGCATTTTAGACAGAGTTACTTCCCTTCATTACCCTGAAGTATACATTATGAAACAGGGGCTGGATCCAGTCTGGCTAGAAGCCTGTCGTTCTGGAAGTCATTAGGCCGATTTCCTGAGGCAGGAATCCTGCCTTGTAATAGACTCATCTTCAGCCGCTGTTGGACCTCAGCATTTCTGCTCTCTAATATGCATATGCATTTGCAGTCAACAGAACCCAAAATTGGGCTGCTCCACAATAACGAATCTTCGTCATGGCAACCTCCCTCTCTCGATTGCTATATTAGGATTATCTTCAAAACTGGCTTCCCATACATTATCCTCAACTTTTATTTCTGTCAAACATGATTAGCTAGTTGGCGGGAGCGGTCTCGAGTATGCTGCGTTTGGGCGCAACTTGGGCAACAGGTTATGGAATTCAAATGATCGATCCGTCAACGAATCGTTGTGGTGCTTTTTCAGTTCATGTTACAAACAATTCATATCAATGGTAAACTTTTTCCAAGAATCTGTTAACATACTTTTTCTCCCCCTTTTCTTGTCAGCTCCAATAAATAGGCCCATTGTTTCAATATAGCATACGTAATCATGTCTAGCGAATGTCGGTGGTGGAATTTCAAGATATCCTTTAAATCTGGTACAGTTATACTAAACTGTGTTGAAAGAGAAACCCCACCTGTTTTAATCTCAGCCAGCTGTGATCCCAAGTGAACAAAAATATATGATTCTGTTCAACTAAACACCACTTCGAAACGTTAATTCAAGAACATTTACGCATTAACAACATTGAAACTGTCTCAGTTGCCAAGTCTCAATTTGACATGCATATTATTTACACTCAAATGGAATGGGAGCCTTTAGGCCAAACCAGTCTATTGAGAAGGGTAAGAGATACACTGACACTGGAAATCTTCCCATGAACATGTACCCCATTATTTACATGAACATGAAGAACATCTGATAATAACTGAACCAAATATGCATGATCGATAAAACTGAAGCTTTTAGCTGGACCCGGATATTAAAGGAATAGTAAACTCTGCGTAAACTCATGCTCGGCATGACAGAATTATGCCATCAGATTCCAAAATCACGGGTAGAAAAAATTAGCAAAATTCTACAGCTGAGTAAACACCGAATCATCGTTCACACTTTAACACTTCATGATCTGCGACATGTTGGAATGACTGTGACGTTTGATGAACCATACTGTTTTTATGTAGATGGCGCTGCGACAAAAATTCCGGTGTCATCCGGGCTCTATCCCATAAGGTAAAGCATTAAACAACAACAATGGCAGCATTAGCAGCGTTTCTTCTACTGCTATCGGGTGATGTAGCCTGGTATTCCTGCCTCAGAAAGAGAGCTCGTGAAATCATATGCAAAATGTCACATGTCAACCTGTATATCAATTCGACATTCATATATATCACGATCCTCATAATCGTCTCGGAGCGTAAAGAAAGGTCTACAGATCTGTCAAAAGCCATCGACACAATAAATGTACAATTGGTCTCCATGTTATCAGCTGCACTGCCAACAGCACAACTACGTCACAGGAATAAAGTCAGGTGATATTTCAAGGATTTTCATTGGCTAACGGCCCTCAGGCTTGTTATAATGGCGACCTCCACGGATTCTTGATCTGGGCAATACCTCTGATGCTCAAAATGTTCTCATTCATTCGGAATTACTAGAAAAGCTGATTTTTTTTGTTTTTCGAATACTAATGATACAGTTCTTTCGATAGTAGTATGCATCGCCTTTGGGTTTTCTATTCCTTTAATGAACGTTTTCTGAGAAACTCATTTCTCAAACTCATCACCAATGATTCAGTTCGTTAGAAACTCTTTTCATTGCTCCGTATGAATAATAAATATAATTTAATGTTGAAAATTGCCAAACCAAGTTTTTCCTGACATATTCATGCAAATTCTTCCATCGGCTTCCCCAGATGATCAACCATTTACAAGTGTAAGAATAACGCTCCTCTTATGCCGTTATCCATCACTAAAGTAGCCAAACTCATTTGAAACAGACGGCTATCCAGTTTTTTGTGCGTGTATTCAACAAAGTTAAGTTGGTCAATATGTTCGAGCCCCATGACAAAACTTTTTTCATATAACGACACATTCATTGTGCCTTGTGGGTTGATTATTATATAATAATTCATTAGGAAGCCGGATAATGGTGAAATTCCTCTAGAAGAATATTCATACACGGTATTTATATCTCTCTAGTGAATTTAAGACGATTTATCAATCACATATTATCCTGTATCATATCATTACGAATATCCGGATTTTATGCCCAAATGTGAAACAAGATCGACGTCTTTTTCCGGCTTGTTGGTGAAATGTTAAGGGTATTCCATTCTAACACAAGGCTATTCTGTGGATAACAACTTTTTCATTGCTGTGGAGCTCACGTGTCTTGGAGATTTTTCAAAGCCAAAAAGTTTGTTATCCATAGAATAGCCTTGTGTTATATACGCCGACTTCTAAATGCCTATCAAAGAAATTATTCCATTCTGACAAATTTTCCTGAAGACCCTAGGTTTTTTTGTTGACCGCTTCTCTCTTGCAGGAAACTAGCCTATGTTTATGTATACTATGGTTTTCTTTTTGGAATTTGGTGCTAATACTGTTATATGGATATGGAATAGGTCTTTGGATTATGGACGCGGATATTCTTTAATGGACGACGGCTGAATTATGAATGACGGACTAGACGCTTGTATTTTATCTGTATTTGATATTCAGGGAAAAGACATAATTTCTCATCTCCTGCTGACAATTATTGTAGTGTACGGCTAGCTCATGGAGCAAAATCAGTCTGCGCGGTGGTTTGGTCGATCACCATGTCATCCACTGTAGCGTAACTGAAAATTCTATTTCTATTAAAGGAATAGTAAACTCTGCGTAAACTCATGCTCGGCATGACAGAATTATGCCATCAGATTTCAAAATCACGGGTAGAAAAAATTAGCAAAATTCTACAGCTGAGTAAACACCGATTTATCGTTCACACTTTAACACTTCATGATCTGCGACATGTTGGAATGACTGTGACGTTTGATGAACCATACTGTTTTTATGTAGATGGCGCTGCGACAAAAATTCCGGTGTCATCCGGGCTCTATCCCATAAGGTAAAGCATTAAACAACAACAATGGCAGCATTAGCAGCGTTTCTTCTACTGCTATCGGGTGATGTAGCCTGGTATTCCTGCCTCAGAAAGAGAGCTCGTGAAATCATATGCAAAATGTCACATGTCAACCTGTATATCAATTCGACATTCATATATCACGATCCTCATAATCGTCTCGGAGCGTAAAGAAAGGTCTACAGATCTGTCAAAAGCCATCGACACAATACATTTACAATTGGTCTCCATGTTATTAGCTGCACTGCCAACAGCACAACTACGTCACAGGAATAAAGTCAGGTGATATTTCAAGGATTTTCATTGGCTAACGGCCCTCAGGCTTGTTATAATGGCGACGTCCACGGATTCTTGATCTGGGCAATAGCTCTGATGTTCAAAATGTTCTCATTCATTCGGAATTACTAGAAAAGCTGATTTGTTTTGTTTTTCGAATACTAATGATACAGTTCTTTCGATAGTAGTATGCATCGCCTTTGGGTTTTCTATTCCTTTAACTTCGACATCAATGGCGACTATTTTGCAGCAACCAATCGCTCGTGCTACGACTGCAAGCGACAGTTGAGTTTGAGTTGAGATTTTCTTTCAATCGGAGATACACTGAAGTGTCGATGTCATGCAGCAGAGCTTATTACTTGTATGGCTCTGCGCCTCCAATAACCGGTTCATGCCGACCGGAGACACCCCCTTGCCTTCGACAGAGAAGCACGGTCGACCCACAGTTCTTTGCGTTGAGATTTTCTTTCAATCGGAGATGCACTGAAGTGCCGATGGCATGCAGCAGAACTTATTAATTGTATTGCTCTGTACCCCAAATAACCGATTCATACCGACCGGAGACATCCCCTTCCTTCGACAGAGAAGCACGGTCGACTCACAGTTGCTTGGCTTGTGGGATGTTCGATGGCTGATGCCTACGTATATTTTCAATAAATTAAGAAAATAAGAAAATATATATGATTCAAAATTCAACTCGATATATAAAAAATAAACTTCCTACATTTTTTCTCTTATCTTTGAATCAAATAAAGTCATTCCCATTGATATCAAGCATAACAAAACCCTAGTTACTACATTATTGAATTAGGTTAAGACACCTAGATTTTCTGCTCTGTCCGAAAATGGGGACGGTATTTTCTATATTCTCTTGTGTGCAAATTTTCGTTTTGTTCAATCTCTTCCGCGGGATAACTTCCGAATGCCTTCGTCGGTCAACAACAAATTTGCTCTGCATATTGTCTAGGGGAAGACACCTATTGTTTTTCAGCTTTGTCCGAAACTGGGAACAGGGAACTCTTTTTTTCTAATTTCTTTTATATGCAAATTTTCCATCTGGACTTATAGTAAAGTGGTTAACACAAGGCTATTCTATGGATAACAACTTCTTTATTGCTGTGGAGCTGACGTTTCGTTGGAGATACTTCCAACTTTTCCAAAGCTAAACTTTTTCATTAGCTTTGGAAAAGTTGGAAGTATCTCCAACGAAACGTCAGCTCCACAGCAATAAAGAAGTTGTTATCCATAGAATAGCCTTGTGTTATATACGCCGACTTCTAAATGCCTATCAAAGAAAAAAAGAAAGAAAGTAAAGTGGTTGTCTCTTTTAGGGTATGCTTTTCATATTATAATTTGCATTTAGAGCACAACTGTGATTGGTTCACATCCATAACTCAGTAAGGTCACTATTGCGTCTCAAAAAAGCGGCTAGTCATTAGCTCATTGTAGGACCTCTGAATCCATTTGCATCTATAGTGCATTTAGTGCCTCGTTTACAGTCAACTAGAGCGATATGGAAGAGGCGGGGGAAAATGACGCCTGGCGACTAAAAAGCAACCATATAACTCTACAGGAAAGCATCCCTCGGCACCTCACATTCAGACAAGACAATACAGTGAATTCCCAGCCGCGCTTTCATTGCAGATGTTCATATGGAGATCATAAAGTATTCACACGGCCCCTAGCACCGCTTAAGCGGAATTAGATACGCCAGCTCGAGAGCTGTGATGACAGATCAGCTCAAACAAATAACTCATCTGAAGTTAAGGCTCAGTAAGACTCATTCAGTCATGTCTTCTTTGGCCAAATAATGATCTGTAACATGTATAATGTTCTCTCATAGAAGAATTAACTTTCACAGAGACAGTGGGACATATCGGTCATGTAAAACGAAGTAACGTGTTAGGATTTCCAATAACGGAAAGTGGGCAACTGGTCGGCCATTATACGTGTCCGGTCACGTTGAAAAGAGGTATCTCGTCTTATGAACTGTAACCCGACAGTGGCCTTGCAGGTCTTAGTACCACTAACCAGCTAATGTATCTTATTGGAGGGAAATGCAAGAGGTATGGAAAATTGACGACGTCTGTGGGAAATAATTACCGAACGCTTCAAATATAGTCACGGTTCCGTCTTACAGTCCTGCACGGCTACTTTCAAACAAGATGACCTGCCAGATGCATCAGTATCTTTTTGGATTACCGAGAGCCCTTCAATCAATGTCCGTTCGACGAACTGCACTTCCATGGGCGAGTGAGTGAAGTATACAGGTTGAAAAATCAGCTATTTTTTCGAGATCAAATGCTCACGCACATCTATATCATCAAAGGTGATGATATCACTTTTTTTACATCTTCACCGGTGATGATTATATTTTGTTCACAGTCGATTCGATTGATTGACCCTGACCATTATGACATTTCTGGCGTAAAGTGTTTTGAGAGGACAAAGAGTTTCCTGACAAAACGGATTCTCCGGTATGCAGGATAGAAATTATATATTTACAACATAAATAATGATCAGAATATTGTATACACATGAATATCGAGTCGAGTCGGTTATCCTGCATCTTTCTCGAGAAACCTATTTTCCTACGAAGTAGGCTACAGATCGCAAATTGTCCGGTAATGAGTGAGTGAGTCAGTCCATCCGAATCCTTTCGTCGGCAAAATAAGGAGAACCGTTGACATTAGAACCTTGATTTTTGGCATGAACGTGCATTGGGGCATTGTTACCAGCAAGTTCTGAGCTGATCGAATTCTGATTTTTCTGATTGATTTATAATTATTTTTTTTATATTATTTATTGATGGCTCAGCGAGTGCACCGTCATGCCCATCGGGTACCCTTGGCTGTATGTTTCACTGTGACTTTTGAAGGTTCCCTAATACGGCATATCATGACACACCGGTTCTGGTAAAATCAGCGAAGTTAAGCGACTTTGAGCCCGGTCAAGACTTTGTGTAAACGGGGCCCATTTAGCCAATGGATAAATGAGTGAATTCAGTCTAATAGACGAAGGTCCCAAGCTGAAAGCGCAAGCTGATGCAATAAGCATAGTAATGAAAACGTACATTTACCTTCTGTCATCGGTCTGTTACATTTACCACTGTGCTATCCGACATCCGAAGTAGGGTGGGCATTAGGACTCTGATGCGCACCGAACTCCTGGTCATAGCCAATCTAAGTGTAAACGTTTTGGTGGGCTATATTATCATGTATGAAATACTAATGCTAATTTTCTATCATTTGTTAGTGCATTTATCTACACTGCTATCACCAACTTGCCAGCCTCAATACACACAATTCAGTATATTGTTATAGATGTAAACTGTAGCCTTTAACTTGTATCCTATTTCACATCCAAACATTTCATCACACACCACATCAGGCTTCAGATTCAGGTCAAATTTCCCACTGGTTGTGAAATATCCTACATCAACCAATTAAGTCAGCCTGGTGCAATAACCCAGCAGGAGAAAGAAAGATGTGGTATCATCCTTCAGATTAGTCTGTGTGAGCAACAATGATAAAGTTTACTGAGGGTGAAACAAAGCCATGACGGCATGTTTAAAGGGTCTTAATTTATTTTCTTTGGGTAGAATTTAACTAGATAAAGTAACTTTGATCATAATGTGAAAATATGAGAACATACTTTGAGTTTTTTTTTTGTACCTCTTGAATATTGACTATATATCACACTGGGATATAATTTAAACAAAAAATTACATGTGTAAACAAAATATGTCTAAATTTTTCTTGTCATTTCAAATCTTGATCCACTTTGATTCCTTGATTAGGGGATACAGAATCACTGCCACGGAGTGTGTTGGTGTTACAAGCGTCTAGTCCGTCATTCATAATCCAGCCGTCGTCCATTAGAGAATATCCGCGTCCATAATCCAAAGACCTATTCCATTTTCCACATAACAGTATTAGCACCAAATTCAAAAAGACAATCATAGTATACATAAACAGTGTCACAGCAATGCAATTCCGATTCACACAACGAAGCTGAGGTGGTTTAATGTTTATCAATGAAGAAAATCACCGATCAACCGTCATAGAATATAATGCAAAACAAGAAAACCGGAATAGTACATTCATCAGATTGCCGATACCCAAAATGTATTGTCTCATATATCTAGATAACAACGTGATGTAGAGACGCTATTTATTCGTCTTTGTACCGGTTATGCTCAGGAGAATGACATAGAATCATTATTATCTTGTGCTGAGAAGGTGTTGGTCTTGAGTTGAATTACCGTAAACTACATAAATCCTACCTTTCTCCTATAGTACTATATATAAAAATTTGTTGTATTGTTGGGAAAATAATGCGATTCAAAAAGTTGTTTTGATCCTGGACAAGGGCACTGAAACCCATTAAAGAGATGTAAATGTATTTTCACACGTAAAGCTTGAAATCTACTGAACTTTTTATTATTCAATCTGTTTCCTTTAGTTAAAAAATTGTAAAATTAAATCGGCGATCGTTATTTATTTTTGGAATGAAGGCGCATTAGGAGACTGTTACCAACAAGTTCTGAGCTGACTTACTTTTGATGAAAATTTCTGATGATTTTTTATGAAAATCACTGGCGATTCTGACTTGAGCGGTGCCCATCTTAATATAGGCAGGATTTCAACTGGGGGTGGGGATTTCCAAGAGTTCAATTCGCGTTCGAGTCCTAATGCCTACTCTACTTCGTAGGTCCTGTGACGTTAGTCACACTGCTCATGTGTGATATGGGAAAGTGGAAAAAAAGGAAAATGTTATTCAGCACACTAGTCTGTAAGGCTCGACACAGCCAACATATTTTCTTCCTTGTCAACATACAAGTCCAATAACTATTCACAAGGGTTATACTCGGTTAAACGCAACAATAGAAGTGTGGTGGAAAACGATGTCGGTGTACTGACAAGAAATTATATGACACCACAGACAATTATACGGACTGCATATGCCTACGAAGTAGGCTATAGATCGCAAATTGTCCGGTAATGAGTGAGTCAGTGAGGCAGTCAGTCCATCCGAATCCTTTCGTCGGCAAAATAAGGAGAACCGTTGACATTAGAACCTTGATTTTTGGCATGAACGTGCATTAGGGCATTGCTACCAGCAAGTTCTGAGCTGACCGAATTCTCATGAAAATTTGATTTATAATTATTTTTTTAATTATCTATTGATGGCTCAGCGAGTGCACTGTCATGCCCATCGGGAACCCTTGGCTGTAAGTTTCACTGTATATATAACACAGTACAAAATCTGGTGGGATATGCCATCCGTAATTATTTTTATGAAATAGGAAATGCTAATTTTCCATCATTTGTTAGTGCATTTATCTACAATGCTATTACCAACTTGCCAGCCTCAATACACACAATTCAGTATATTGTTATAGATATATGTAAACTGTGGCCTTTAACGCGTATCCTATTTCACATCCAAACATTTCATCACAGACCACATCAGGCTACAAATTCAGGTCAAATTGCCCACTGATGGTGAAATATCCTACATCAACCAATTAAGTCAGCCTGGTGCAATAACCCAGCAGAAGAAAGAAAGATGTGGTATCATCCTTCAGATTAGTCTGTGTGAGCAACAAGGATAAAGTTTACTGAGGGGGAACAAAGCCATGACGGCATGTTTAAAGGGTCTTAATTTATTTTCTTTGGGTAGAATTTAACTAGATAAAGTAACTTTGATCATGATGTGAAAATATGAGCACATACTTTGAGTTTTTTTGTACCTCTTGAATATTGACTATATATCACACTGGGATATAATTTAAACAAAAAATTACATGTGTAAATAAAATATGTCTAAATTTTTCTTGTCATTTCAAATCATGATCCATTTTGATTCCTTGATTAGGGGGTACAGAATCACTGCCACGGAGTGTGTTGGTGTGTCACAGCAATGCAATTCCGATTCACACAACGAAGCTGAGGTGGTTTAATGTTTATCAATGAAGAAAATCACTGACCAACCGTCATAGAATATAATGTGAAACAAGAAAACCGGAATAGTACATTCATCAGATTGCCGATACCCAAAATGTGTTTTCTCATATATCTAGATAACAACGTGATGTAGAGACGCTATTTATTCGTCTTTGTACCAGTTATGCTCAGGAGAATGACATAGAATCATTATTATCTTGTGCAGAGAAGGTGTTGGTCTGGAGTTGAATTACCATAAACTACATAAATGCTACCTTTCTACTATAGTACTATATATAAAAAATTGTTGTATTGTTGGGAAAATAATGTGATTCAAAAAGTTGTTTTGATCCTGGACAAGGGCACTGAAAACCATTAAAGAGATGTAAATGTATTTTCACACGTAAAGCTTGAAATCTACTGAACTTTTATTATTCAATCTGTTTCCTTTAGTTAAAAAATTGTAAAATTAAATCGGCGATCGTTAGTTCTGAGCTGACCTACTTTTGATGAAAATTTCTGGTGATTTTTGATGAAAATCACTGGCGATTCTGACTTGGGCGGTGCCCATCTTAATATAGGCAGGATTTCAACTGGGGGTGGGAATTTCCAAGAGTTCAGTTCGCGTTCGAGTGCTAATGCCTACTCTACTTCGTAGGTCCTGTGACGTTAGTCACACTGCTCATGTATATCTTGGCAAATCCATTAACCTTAGATTTATTCAGTTCATTATTATTTAATGATAAGCACTCCTATCTCGATGACCATTTCACAATAACAGATGTTTGTGTTATTTAAATATTCAGTAAACTAGCATGACGTTGCAAGTGATGGAGTACTCAGGTAACTAACAAAGTGGTCCTTGCCCCCTCCCCCTTTTCATACTGGAGCGCTACCCCCCCCCCCACCAGGCTCCACCGCGCCTGCTTTGCTTCAATAATTAATCAAATGACCCGTTTCAGCTGTTCCTCGCGCTAAGTTGTGATTTCTAAACGTCTCGAGTTAAATTTCTAACACGACTGTCTTGACGTGGCAGTATAAGCTTTTATTTTTTATTTTGATAAAGCTCTAAGCCATATATGTATGATCTGTAACTCTAGTTAATGTAGTTTCACACAAATATCAACTCTACATAACGCTATGACTTTCGTACGGCACGGTCGAATACACATTGTGACACATCCTGATCAAAGATCTGATCTAAAGTCTGCTAAATCCGTTTACTTTGAACGGGGATAGGATACAACAATATCACGCTCATTACATTATGATTCGTAGGCCCTAAGTAGTAGGGTAAACCTCAATTGATGTCCGTTGACCTCAGAAATTTGCATAATTGAGGAGAAAATGAGGAGGTGACAGCCAATCAGAAGCGAGTAAAATTTGACCTCAGAAATTTGCATATGACGTCACAGGGGTCACTGAGTGCAAGTGTGGGAGGTGGTGGTGGGTTCAAAATGGCGGCCTGTGGGTGGTGGTGGTGGGTTCAAAATGGCGGCCTGTGGGTGGTGGTGGTGGGTTCAAAATGGCGGCCTGTGGGTGGTGGTGGGACCAAAATGGCGGCTGTGGGAGGTGGTGGGTTCAAAATGGCGGCGCAAGGGAGCAAACGAGGCGGTGGGGAGGTCACGGGGAGAAAAAACCCTCACATTACCCTCAAAAAACCCTCTAAGCCATATAATAATAATAAACATAATCTATAGGTGTTGTACCATGTTAATAGGATCAGTCTAGCATCTGTACCACCCTAGGGTCGAGCGTTTATTGTCCCGTGTATCTCCGCCGAAAATCAACAAACAAAATGGCGGCTCCAGGATGGTGTGGGGACGCCCTTTCCACATCACGGCGTCGATCATAGCGCCATCTGCACACACTGACGCAAGGGAGACAACTCGTGTGGCCCAAGGGTATGGAAATAGCCGTTTTGGAGCTAGGGGAGTTACTACTGGTCCAATGGGGTCATATGAGGTATCAAAGTGAAGCTTATGTGAAGGGGCATCTGAATGGACTAGCGGCTTGGGCGTTGTCGCCATTCTGCGCATGCGCGGTGGCCCAAGGGTATGGAAATAGCCGTTTTGGAGCTAGGGGAGTTACTCATGGTCCAATGGGATCGTATGAGGTATCAAAGTGAAGCTTATGTGAAGGGGCATCTGACTGGACTAGCGGCTTGGGCGTTGTCACCATTCTGCGCATGCGCGCTGGCCCAAGGGTATGGAAATAGCCGTTTTGGAGCTAGGGGAGTTACTCATGGTCCAATGGGGTCATATGAGGTATCAAAGTGAAGCTTATGTGAAGGGGCATCTAATGGGCTGGGTGTGGGCGTTGTGACCATTCTGCGCATGCGCGGTGGCCCAAGGGTATGGAAATAGCCATTTTGGAGCTAGTGGAGTTACTCATGGTTCAATGGGGTCGAGTGAGGTATCAAAGTGAAGCTTATGTGAAGGGGCATCTGACTGAACTAGCGGCTTGGGCGTTGTCACCATTCTGCGCATGCGCGGTGGCCCAAGGGTATGAAAATAGACGTTTTGGGAGCTAGGGGAGCTACTCATGGTCCAATGGGGTCGAGTGAGGTATCAAAGTGAAGCTTATGTGAAGGGGCATCTGACTGGACTAGCGGCTTGGGCGTTGTCACCATTCTGCGCATGCGCGGTGGCCCAAGGGGTATGGAAATAGCCATTTTGGAGCTAGGGGAGTTACTCATGGTCCAATGGGGTCATATGAGGTATCAAAGTGAAGCTTTCGTGAAGGGGCATCTGACTGGACTAGCGGCTTGGGCGTTGTCACCATTCTGCGCATGCGCGGTGGCCCAAGGGTATGGAAATAACCGTGTTGGGAGCTAGGGGTGTTACTACTGGTCCAATGGGATCGAGTGAGGTATCAAAGTGAAACTTATGTGAAGGGGCATCTGACTGGACTAGCGGCTTGGGCGTTGTCACCATTCTGCGCATGCGCGGTGGCCCAAGGGTATGGAAATAGCCATTTTGGAGCTAGGGGAGTTACTCATGGTCCAATAGGGTCATATGAGGTATCAAAGTTAAGCATTCGTGAAGGGGCATCTGACTGGACTAGCGGCTTGGGCGTTGTCACCATTCTGCGCATGCGCGGTGGCCCAAGGGTATGAACATAGACGTTTTGGGCTCGAGCGGGGTTTCTCATGGGCCGATGGGATCGAGTGAGGTATCCATGTGAAGCCTAGGTGAGGGGGTTACACTAGGGTGTCGTTTCCATTCTGCTGCGCAGGTCACGTTGGGGTTGTGACGTCACTTCCGGTTTTCACTAAAACTACCTCCAAACCCAGAAGAGTTCCAACGTTCAACCCTCCGGGGTGTTTTCCTGCCCCCGCCCCGGCGCCCCGCAGCGCGCGCGGGTTCTCCGGCCGCAGCGCGCGCGTCATCCCCGGCAGTGCCCGCGCGCGCGGGTCAAAAGCTCATAGGTCACCTCCAGGTCAGACGGTCCAATATGAATAACGACAAGTTCAGCAATGTTCATACAGTTTATTATCCCCAATGTTACATCATACCCAGGCTGGGGGAGCCGCCCTGGGTATGTTTAATATGTTCACAGCAAAACAAAATTGAAATATCAAACACCATGTTTTAACGCACCGTCACATTTAATGTTTACTGAGCTCAAGTCAATGATCAGCATGTAGACATAGAGAGTACGTACGACATGTTATGGTATTCATCCGTGCACGAGTGACGCATTCAACCCATGGCAGTGGTGTATCACCTTGGTAAGGAAAAACGTAACATTGGTCACCCTCTTCACTGTCCACTTGGTGTTGGGTCGTTGTTGTTGGGCCCATCCCAAGACATCCAATTGTTCCACTTGGTCCAGCATCAACTCTAGTGACCTCCGGTCATTGATGGTAAACGGTTGGTCGTACACTGGGTGGAGGGTACTGGAATAGAAATAGCGCAATTCACCCGTCATCTTATGGCATAAGATGTACCCAAATGCTACATTTAATGTGAAGGCCGTAGGTTGGTCATTGAAGATGGTTTCCACGTCGCTGCGTAGACGGGTCAGCTTGGTCAGTGGGAAATTGTAGATATCTTGAATAGGGCGATGACGGTGGAAACAGTGCCGTGTCATGGTCCAATGGCGCCGAGAGATGTCACTCTCTGGATCATATTCGGGTAAGAGATCGCTAGGAACATTTATGGGCTCGTCCAGAAAATGTTCGATGTATGGCGTATGACTCGAAACCGTAACGGTGGGGTCCGGTTGGAAATCCAGGCTCTTCCCAACTGTGGGTATAGGCGGGCTCTCCGTCATCGCATCACCAGTGGCGTTCGTCTCCCCGGGCTTATCTTCACTGGGTCTCACCTTCCGCGGCTCCTCTTCAGTAGGAAGTTGTCGCCAAAACCGTGGAGACGGGACATGAATCAACCGTTGGTGTCGCAGCAACTGACTGCGTCGTTTGAAGAGTTCACCACAATCCTTACATTGTTCCGTCGCGCCCTCGTGGAATGAGCGTTCGTGGCGCAGTAAATCATCCTCCCGATTAAATGACCGTGCGCAGGTTATACAAGTATACCGTGCATCGTTGTGGGTGGAGGCCTCGTGGCGTCGTAAATTATCTAGACGAGTAAACTGCTTCTGGCAAGTTGTGCAAGTGAACATCTTGGTGGTTGATAGAGTGTCTGATGAAACGGCAAGGCCGCTTCCCTTTTATAGCACGCTAGCTGGTAATCTATTTTTAGCACACTCTACCCCAAGTCGAGGATCGAGACTGGTGTACTGGTGTACGACTGAGCCGCATTGCGCAGACGCGAAGTACCCGGATGATAGACACGGACGTCACCGATCCGAAAAGACACGGACTTTACCGAAAATACACGGACTTTAACGAAAAGACACGGACGTACCCGAAAAGACACGAAGGTGAACGCCATTGTGGGAAACCCACACAGACAGGTCAGTACATGCATTCCTATGATGTCCACGCATAATAAAAAGGATTGACCTGTAATCTGTGTTGTTGTTGTTGCTCCCTTTTTTGGACTAACCCATCAGAATAGTACGTATCACGGACTACACCCGTAGAGCTACATCTGGTCTATAAAACACGTCTCTCTGGATCCTACACTTTCATTTCTACGGTTGCAGAGCCATGGCGGAGATCCAGCCCTATGCGACTCGAATTTTACAGCATGCCACCGCGGTGAATTCATTCACGGGTTACCGAGCAGTGGTCCGGTTCATGTTTGCAGATGGCGACGACAACGAGGGGCGACGCCAGATCTTGAACGAGTTCACAGAAGCGGTCCTCGACAGAGTGCACTCGATGGAGAGGTGTGCCATCACTCACCACTACTGGACTATGACAGCCATCCTTGATGCTCGGGCTATGGACCACGAGCGCTCACGCCGGAACCAGCGCCGGCTGGTTGGCCTCATACTAGTCTGTGCCCTATTTACCCTGGCGCTGTGGTATTGACACTATAAATACCAGGGTCAGACAGAGTGTGTGTCATTTACCCTTAGTCATTGGGTCAACCGTGTCACCGAGACACCTACCCATAAATACGAGAGACAGACAGAGTGTGTGTCATTCACCGTTCGACATTTAGAGCAAGCATGTCATCCGACCTTCGAGCCATTCTGCCCCTTACACCCCGGGTGGGGTTACACGTCTATGAAGATAAAGTCACCCTGGTGGAAGACCGTGGAGATATTTGCTGGGCGCCCGCTGAGACCTTATCGAATACGGTGACGCTACCTCGTGACGGCTGGACCAAATTTAAACGGGTGTTGAGCGGCAAGCTCGACGGAAACCTCATCCACATAGACAATGCCATCTACGTATACCGTGCAACCTTCTTCCTACGCCTGGGCCGCTACCAAGACCCTACGCGAGGCTTCACCCTAGACCCCGATCTGTGGTCAGCCTTGGAGAAAGTGGTGCCTATTGTGGACCAGCTGTTTACACCGGACGAGCGATCATCACACCAGTTGAGGTGGGCTCGTGCTATTGAGGACGCGCTGGCTGAACCCCATGAACAACTACATGAACCCGACGACGACGATGCCATTGATTACCCGGCTAGACTCAGTCAGCCCAGTGACATGGCCACCTGATCCTTTGATCTCACGGGGTTCTCCCTATAAATACGAGAGACAGTCAAATCTGGTACCATTCACGTACTGACCATGACGGAGCATATAATACTGGCGTATTTCAGCTTGACCCCCGAGGTGTTCCTGCACGTGTATGCGGATAAGGTCGATATCATGGAGGAGGTGGGAGACATCTGTGATGCGGACCCTACACAACCGTGCCCGGCCCACATTCGTCTGTCCCGGGAGGCCTGGACCAAATTCAAACGGGTGTTGTCTGGTGAACTGGACGGCGACCTCATCCACTTGTGTCACGATGTGTACATCCGACGCGGCCCTTTCTTTGCTCAATTGGCTCGGCTAGATGGAGGTACAGTGCATTTTACCTTTCACCCTGATCTATGGTCTGCATTGGAAGATGCCGTGGTAGATGTGGATGAAGTGCTTATCAAGCGGTCATCAGACGAGTTGGACTGGTCATTGACCATGGCCACTGTGGAAGCCCACGAAGAAAATCACAAAGAAACTCCGGCCCAAGATATACCCGTTATAAATAAACGATAGAGCCAGGGTCCATCATCATTGTGTCACCATGAAGCGCTGGGAGAAGGTGTTGGATAACTTATACTACAGTCCCGACAGTCCGGCGGCCTATATTGCATTGTCGGCTCTCTATCGAGCGGCCAAACCCCAGGGGATACAACGTACCCAAGTCCGAGATTGGTTAAGAAAACAAGACACCTATACCTTACATCGAGCTGTCCGTCGCCATTTTCTACGGAACCGGGTCATCGTGGGAGGAATAGATGCCCAGTGGCAAGCGGATTTGGTGAATATGAGCGCCTTTGCCAAACACAACGATGGGAATCGGTATATCTTGACGTGCATCGATATCCTATCCAAGTATGCGTGGGTGGTACCCATCCGGACAAAAACGGGGGCAAATCTCATAGCGGCGTTCAAAGACATCTTCAAGACCGGGCGCAAACCTTTGTATTTGCAAACCGACGAAGGCACGGAATTCCTCAACAGACCGTTCCAAGCCTTTCTCAAGAAAAAGAAGGTCTTCTTCTTCCATACGTACAACGAGACCAAGGCTTCCGTGGTGGAAAGGTTCAACAGGACATTCAAAAGGCCGTATGTATAAATATTTCACCTATAAGAATACAAGGCGGTACATCGATGTTCTCCCGAAACTTGTGAGTGGTTACAATCGAGCCTATCACCGGAGTATAGAGAGAGCCCCCATTACCGTGACCCAACGCAATGAAGCCCAAGTCCGGCGTGTGTTGTACCCCAGGCCATCGCAGCGAACGACGAAGGCGGTGTACAAGGTCGGGGACCCTGTACGGATCAGTAAAGTCAAGGGCAAGTTCGAGAAAAGTTACTTGCCCAACTGGGGCGATGAGCACTTCCTGATTAAACGGCGCCTACCCCGACAGCGGCGAGTCTATGAACTGGAAGATCTTCAAGGGGAACCGTTGCTAGGGACGTTTTACGAGACGGAATTACAGCCTGTCGTAAAAACACAGCAAGACTACTACACGGTAGAGCAGATTTTGAAAACGGAACGTCGACATGGCAAACTGTTTCATTTCGTGAAATGGCAAGGTTGGCCCAGTTTCTTCAATTCCTGGGTCGCTGCCAACCAGGTGAAACGACTATAAAGCCAGACACCACTGCCGTCCTCCTTCATTCCACGTCCGACCACAGTGCTATGGACCAACAGCAGCTGCCTCTGAAGACAGCGTCTCGCAAAACGCGCAAAGCGCAAGTGGTCTTTGGGGTGATAGTGCTAACCCTGCTGAGTTTGTTGTACGGAGGTGTGTTTTACGACGTAGCCTATGCCAGCACGTTACTTAACCAACTGAGAACACCAGCCACCAGCGAAACCGGTCTACATAGAGCACCAGTCGTATCGAGCCCAGTCACCACCACCACCACCACACCCCGTGTACAAGCCACGTCGAGCTCTACACCTACACCAAGAACACCCACTACGTCTCAAGACCCACCGGATTTCATCCATCACAGTGAACAGACAACGACCACCGACGTTGTACCCATCACCACCATCATCATCCCTGAACGTGAACAGACAACGACAACCGACGTTGTACCCACCACCACTCCAGTTCACTCATACGAAATTTACAAGAGCGGGTTACCACGACAACGGATACACGTCGAACCATGGACCCACGGTGGCAGCATCCCTTCACGTGTCTCATCGCAGGACCGACGGGTTCCGGCAAAACGCACTTCGTCAGGAAGCTCCTTCAACACGCCGACAGCATGATCACCCCACCTATTGCCCGAGTCGTGTGGTGTTACGGAGAATGGCAGGCAGCGTATGCAGCAATACCCCACATCACGTTCGTGGAAGGCCTACCTAACCTGGCCGATTTGGAACCGGACACCTTGGTGGTTCTGGATGATCTCATGGCGGAGACGGATGCGCGGGTCACCCAACTCTTTACAAAAGGCAGCCACCATCGACGGCTCAGCATCATCAACATTGTGCAGAATCTGTTCAGTAAAAACAAAGAACATAGGAACATCAGCTTAAATGCCTACTACCTGGTGGTCTTCAAAAACCCGAGAGATACCACTCAACTGCTGCACCTGGCGAGACAGATATATCCCGGCCGCACACCGTTTGCGTTGGAAGCCTTTAAAGATGCCACAACCCCTCAGCACGGGTATATGCTCTTCGACCTCAAGCAAACCACCCCCGACCACCTTCGACTACGGACCGGCATCTTTCCCGGAGACACCCACCACGTGTACTTGCAAAAATAATGTAAACACACCCACAGTGGCGCCCCCAGCTGGGATGTGTGTGTGTTTGATGATGGAGATAATAAAAAGAATGAATACCACAGCAGGGTTGACTTTGTCTGTGAGGTGGATAAAAAGGGCAGAGTTGTGGGTTCTGGCATTAGTTGTGCAGGATGTCTGCGCGAGTACGGAAGCACGCTCCCACGCTCCGTGTATTGAAGACGGCCCCACCCGAGTTGGTCCGAACCATTGTACGCGGTGCGGACCCTGACCTCGTACGCTGTCTGTGCGAGATCGGGTACAATCTGTTAAAAGGCAACGTACCACTGACTCCGGCTCAGAAGATCAAGTTGGCCAAGCATAAGACAGGTCTCCGAACCCTAGTCCATAAGCGGGTCCCACAAACACAAAAGAAAAAGGTGTTACAGAAAGGCGGCTTTCTCGAGGCCATCTTAGCACCGTTGGCCGCTTCCGTGTTGGGTCCAGTATTGGGTGGACTCTTCGGCCGACAATGAACCACACGAAAAAAATGGTCCTCGTCGAACCTCGGTTGCTTCAAAACCTCCAATCACCCTACCCTGTGCCACCTACGGTGAAGACCATAAACAGCCTCGATGGAGAGATGCAACAGATCTTACAGAGACCGGGGTTAAGCGACAGTGAGAAAGTACAACGGTACAATGAGACGCTTCAGCGGTACATGACGTTCATGGAGCAATACAAAACCCTCTCTACCCCAGCAACAGCACCACCACCACCACCACCACCACGTGACAGACCGCTGACCTCAGCACCGTTCCAACAGCCGCCATTACCAGGGGTAGCTCCCACAGCCCCACAGTGGGTGGAAGACGAAGTGCTGAAGAGTGTACCTGCATCGTTCAAAAAACAAGCTGGCCTGGTATTACAACGGATGAAACAGAATCCTAACATGACTTGGAATGATAAAGGCGAACTCCTGGTACAAAATCAGGTGGTCCCCGGCACCCACATGACGGATTTAGTGAATGATCTGATGCGTCAACGCAGATCGCACACCGATCCTCGAGGATGGGAGGTCTTCGCTCAAGGCTTGAAAGACATGCATGTACCACAGGAATTGGTGGGCAACCCTCAGCGCTGGGCCTTTATGCAGAATGTGAGTACACCACCAGAACCTTGGGAACCGGAGTCACCTCCCACATCACCACCACGGCGGGCACCTACGTTTTCACCCCTTTTACCACGCCACCCCCTGCAACCACCAAGAGCTAAATCACCGCGACCATCACGACGATTAGCGCCCAAGGGCTGGGAGAAGTATTAAAACCAACAGCAGCCGCAGGACAGCTCAGTCATCATGTTTTACCTCACCCTACCCAGTAACAGCTCGGCTGATGTGTTTCCTGACAACACCTTGACCAAGTACGTGACCCAGTTACCACAACCGTTGCATTTACCTGGACGCTGGGAATGTGGACTCGTGGATATCCAATACCCTTACTCGTGGTATAACGTGCGAGCCAATGAAGTATGGTACGAGGTGACCTACGAAGGACAAGAAACTCGACTCAAACTACCCGAAGGTCAATATGATACCCCCAAGGAGTTCATGGGTGGACTGAGAAGTCTGATGCATTATAAGTCTCTACGAGACGTCACGAATACTTCAAAACCCATCAAATCTTTCCCCCTCAAAAATCATGTGGACTTCGATTACAACGCACACAACGACAAGGCCAATCTCACGCTCAGCCCCAACGTGAGTGTCGAACTCAGTGCTACCCTACAGCAAATGCTGGGTTTCAATTACCAGGGGTACGCTGGCCCCACCGGCGAGATAGCCCACATCCCGATGGACATGCGTAGTGGTATGTATGGGCTGTACGTCTACTCGGACGTGGTCGATGCACACATTGTCGGCGACAGCAACGTACCTCTACTGCGCGTCTGCCCGGTGAAAGGCACGTATGGAGCTCAAGTCACCCACAGTTTCAGGCATATCGTGTATCTACCGGTCAGTCAGACCGATATCAGCTCCATCGTCATCGATATAAGAGACGACACGGGACGACCGGTGGCATTCGAACGAGGAAAAGTGGTGCTGACACTTCATTTCCGTCAAGTCCGAGCGATTCACTTTGCATAATGAAGGTGCCTTATCAATGCCATACAGCCAGTTACGTCGATCATTACACCAAACAGGCCGGGGGTAACTTTCCTGTCTTTGCGGGTACACGCATGCAACGAGGACATGGACTGGGGAACATACTCGGGAGCATCGTCAAAACGTTCCTGCCCTTGGTGACGCTTGGGGTCAAAGCGATCGGCAAACAAGCGGTGCGCAGTGGACTGCAAGTGGCCGGTGATGTCTTGGGGGGTACGGCACCCAAAGAATCCTTGAAACGGCGGGCCAAAGAAGTGGGAGGCGTCTTGGTGGCCAAAGCACAACGCACCGTAGGGAATAAAAGAGCTGCCCCACCGAGACCACGCACCAGTCGACGACCGACCCAGCGACGACGCACATCGAAGAAGACCAAGGATATCTTTTCTTAAAGATGGCTTTCATCCATGCCGAGTCATGTCCTTCTACCAACAGTGAATTTGATTTATGGACCGTCCCACCTACTCAGACCAGTGCCGAAGAGGGTCAATGGGTAGAACATCTGCCCCTTTCCAGCATTACAGCCACAGGCCCCATTGAATTCACCATCACCAACGCAGATACGACCTACCTGGATTTAGCCCATACGTAGCTAAAATCACCAATAAAGATGGGACAGTCCTGAAAGCAGAGGCACCCGTGGGTCCAGTGAATCTCTGGCTTCATTCGCTATTCCAGCAAGTGGATATAGCCCTGAGTGATAAACTGGTGAGCGCCTCGACGAACACGTACCCGTACCGAGCCTACATCGAAACACTGTTATCCTACGGGCGTGACGCTAAAAAGTCGTATTTGACAGCCCCGTTGTTCTACCGAGATACCCCAGGCAACATGGAAGCGAGTGCTGATAACGCCGGCTATACGGAGAGAGTGGATGCCACAGCAGAGAGTCACTCGGTCGATATGATGGGACGTCTGCATGCGGACTTATTCATGCAGGACCGATACCTCTTGAATGGAGTACCTGTCAAAATACGACTAGTGCGCGCAACGCCTGCGTTTGCCTTGATGGCCCCGAATGAGGACCTCGAGTATAACATTGTCATCCAAGAAGCAAGTCTGTTTGTACGCAAAGTGAAACCCAGCCCAGGTGTACAGTTGGGGCACATCAGAGCCTTGGAGAAAAAACCAGCCCAGTACCCGATTCGACGAGTACAGACCAAGGTCTTTTCCGTTCCTAAAGGCAATATGATTGTCAATCAAGAAACCCTGTTCCTGGGGGATTTGCCCAAGCGTTTAACCCTAGCTTGTGTGGAGAACGTGAGTTATAATGGGACTCTCTCGAGGAATCCGTTCAACCTAAAAGCGTTCAACATCAATTTCGTGGCCCTGCATGTGGATGGCCAACAGGTACCGGCACGCCCCTTACAACCTAACTTTGGAACGGACAATTACATCCGGAGCTATCTGAACCTCTTCACAGCAACTGGCCAAATCAACCAAGACGAGGGAAATATGATCAGTCGAGACGATTTCAGCAGAGGGTACACATTGTTCTGTTTCGATCTGACTCCCACCTTAGACAACGATCATCAACTGAGTCTCGTCAAGAAAGGCAACTTACGCTTGGAACTGCACTTCGGGACACCTTTACCGAAAGCCATCAATGTGATCTGCTACGCTGAGTTTGACAACATCATTCAAATCGATAAAAGCCGTAACGTGCTGTGTGACTTCGCCACCTAA
>JAVTVY010025715.1:0-110384 GCA_036873755.1 Hanleya hanleyi
ATACATGTCAGTTTACTGACTGACCTGGCCTGGCCTTTAGGTTCTGAATTCATACATGTCAGTTTACTGACTGACCTGGCCTTTAGGTTCTGAATTCATACATGTCAGAATACTGACTGATCTGGCCTTTAGGTTCTGAATTCATACATGTCAGTTTACTGACTGATCTGGCCTTTAGGTTCTGAATTCATACATGTCAGTTTACTGACTGATCTGGCCTTTAGGTTCTGAATTCATACATGTCAGTTTATTGACTGACCTGGCCTTTAGGTTCTGAATTCATACATGTCAGTTTACTGACTGACCTGGCCTTTAGGTTCTGAATTCATACATGTCAGTTTACTGACTGACCTGGCCTTTAAGTTCTGAATTCATACATGTCAGTTTACTGACTGACCTGGCCTTTAGGTTCTGAATTCATACATGTCAGTTTACTGACTGACCTGGCCTTTAGGTTCTGAATTCATACATGTCAGTTTACTGACTGACCTGGCCTTTAGGTTCTGAATTCATACATGTCAGTTTACTGACTGACCTGGCCTTTAGGTTTTGAATTCATACATGTCAGTTTACTGACTGACCTGGCCTTTAGGTTCTGAATTCATACATGTCAGTTTACTGACTGACCTGGCCTTTAGGTTCTGAATTCATACATGTCAGTTTACTGACTGACCTGGTTTACTGACTGACCTGGCCTTTAGGTTCTGAATTCATACATGTCAGTTTACTGACTGATCTGGCCTTTAGGTTCTGAATTCATACATGTCAGTTTACTGACTGACCTGGCCTTTAGGTTCTGAATTCATACATGTCAGTTTACTGACTGATCTGGTCTTTAGGTTCTGAATTCATACATGTCAGTTTACTGACTGATCTGGCCTTTAGGTTCTGAATTCATACATGTCAGTTTACTGACTGATCTGGCCTTTAGGTTCTGAATTCATACATGTCAGTTTACTGACTGACCTGGCCTTTAGGTTCTGAATTCATACATGTCAGTTTACTGACTGACCTGGCCTTTAGGTTCTGAATTCATACATGTCAGTTTACTGACTGATCTGGTCTTTAGGTTCTGAATTCATACATGTCAGTTTACTGACTGATCTGGCCTTTAGGTTCTGAATTCATACATGTCAGTTTACTGACTGATCTGGCCTTTAGATTCTGAATTCATACAAGACAGTTTACTGACTGACCTGGCCTTTAGGTTCTGAATTCATACAGGTCAGTTTACTGACTGATCTGGCCTTTAGGTTCTGAATTCATACAGGTCAGTTTACTGACTGACCTGGCCTTTAGGTTCTGAATTCATACAGGTCAGTTTACTGACTGATCTGGCCTTTAGGTTCTGAATTCATACATGTCAGTTTACTGACTGATCTGGCCTTTAGGTTCTGAATTCATACATGTCAGTTTACTGACTGATCTGGCCTTTAGGTTCTGAATTCATACATGTCAGTTTACTGACTGACCTGGCCCTTAGGTTCTGAATTCATACATGTCAGTTTACTGACTGACCTGGCCCTTAGGTTCTGAATTCATACATGTCAGTTTACTGACTGATCTGGACCTTAGGTTCTGAATTCATACAGGTCAGTTTACTGACTGATCTGGCCTTTAGGTTCTGAATTCATACATGTCAGTTTACTGACTGACCTGGCCTTTAGGTTCTGAATTCATACATGTCAGTTTACTGACTGATCTGGCCTTTAGGTTCTGAATTCATACATGTCAGTTGCAGCCACGGCCTACGCTTTTCGGGTTCTGCAATTCATACATGTCAGTTTGGGAGCGGCCTGGCCTTTAGGTTCTGAATTCATACATGTCAGTTTACTGACTGACCTGGCCTTTAGGTTCTGAATTCATACATGTCAGTTTACTGACTGACCTGGCCTTTAGGTTCTGAATTAATACATGTCAGTTTACTGACTGATCTGGCCTTTAGGTTCTGAATTCATACATGTCAGTTTACTGACTGACCTGGCCTTTAGGTTCTGAATTCATACATGTCAGTTTACTGACTGATCTGGCCTTTAGGTTCTGAATTCATACATGTCAGTTTACTGACTGACCTGGCCTTTAGGTTCTGAATTCATACATGTCAGTTTACTGACTGACCTGGCCTTTAGGTTCTGAATTCATACATGTCAGTTTACCGACTGATCTAGCCTTTAGGTTCTGAATTCATACATGTCAGTTTACTGACTGACCTGGCCTTTAGGTTCTGAATTCATACATGTCAGTTTACTGACTGATCTGGCCTTTAGGTTCTGAATTCATACATGTCAGTTTACTGACTGACCTGGCCTTTAGGTTCCGAATTCATACATGTCAGTTTACTGACTGACATGGCCTTTAGGTTCCGAATTCATACATGTCAGTTTACTGACTGACATGGCCTTTAGGTTCCGAATTCATACATGTCAGTTTACTGACTGACCTGGCCTTTACGTTCCGAATTCATACATGTCAGTTTACTGACTGATCTCGCCTTTAGGTTCCGAATTCATACATGTCAGTTTACTGACTGATCTGGCCTTTAGGTTCTGAATTCATACATGTCAGTTTACTGACTGAGCACAACTAGCCTTTAGGTTCTGAATTCATACATAAGTTTACTGACTGATCTGAGCCTTTAGGTTCTGAATTCCTTGTGTAGTTTACCCAAACTGATCAGCCTTTAGATTTCTGAATTCATACATGTCAGTTGCAGCTGACTGGCCTGAGAAACGCTTTAGGTTCTGAATTCATACATGTCAGTTTACTGACTGACCTGGCCTTTAGGTTCTGAATTCATACATGTCAGTTTACCAGAGCTGATCTAGCCTTTAGGTTCTGAATTCATACATGTCAGTTTACTGACTGACGCAGCCTTTTAGGTTCTGAATTCGCCCATGTCAGTTTACTGACTGATCTGGCCTTTAGGTTCTGAATTCATATAGGTCAGTTTACTGACTGATCTGGCCTTTAGGTTCTGAATTCATACAGGTCAGTTTACTGACTGATCTGGCCTTTAGGTTCTGAATTCATACATGTCAGTTTACTGACTGATCTGGCCTTTAGGTTCTGAATTCATACATGTCAGTTTACTGACTGATCTGGCATTTAGGTTCTGAATTCATACATGTCAGTTTACTGACTGACCTGGCCTTTAGGTTCTGAATTCATACATGTCAGTTTACTGACTGACCTGGCCTTTAGGTTCTGAATTCATACATGTCAGTTTACTGACTGACCTGGCCTTTAGGTTCTGAATTAATACATGTCAGTTTACTGACTGATCTGGCCTTTAGGTTCTGAATTCATACATGTCAGTTTACCGACTGATCTGGCCTTTAGGTTCTGAATTCATACATGTCAGTTTACTGACTGATCTGGCCTTTAGGTTCTGAATTCATACATGTCAGTTTACTGACTGACCTGGCCTTTAGGTTCTGAATTCATACATGTCAGTTTACTGACTGATCTGGCCTTTAGGTTCTGAATTCATACATGTCAGGTTACTGACTGATCTGGCCTTTAGGTTCTGAATTCATACATGTCAGGTTACTGACTGATCTGGCCTTTAGGTTCTGAATTCATACATGTCAGATTACTGACTGATCTGGCCTTTAGGTTCTGAATTCATACATGTCAGTTTACTGACTGATCTGGCCTTTAGGTTCTGAATTCATACATGTCAGTTTACTGACTGATCTGGCCTTTAGGTTCTGAATTCATACATGTCAGTTTACTGACTGATCTGGCCTTTAGGTTCTGAATTCATACATGTCAGATTACTGACTGATCTGGCCTTTAGGTTTTGAATTCATACATGTCAGATTACTGTCTGATCTGGCCTTTAGGTTCTGAATTCATACATGTCAGTTTACTGACTGATCTGGCCTTTAGGTTCTGAATTCATACATGTCAGTTTACTGACTGATCCGGACTTTAGGTTCTGAATTCATACATGTCAGGTTACTGACTGATCTGGCCCTTAGGTTCTGAATTCATACGTGTCAGGTTACTGACTGATCTGGCCTTTGGGTTCGGAATTCATACATGTCAGTTTACTGACTGACCTGGCCTTTAGGTTCTGAATTCATACATGTCAGTTTACTGACTGATCTGGCCTTTAGGTTCTGAATTCATACATGTCAGTTTACTGACTGACCTGGCCTTTAGGTTCTGAATTCATACATGTCAGTTTACTGACTGACCTGGCCTTTAGGTTCTGAATTCATACATGTCAGTTTACTGACTGATCTGGCCTTTAGGTTCTGAATTCATACATGTCAGTTTACTGACTGACCTGGCCTTTAGGTTCTGAATTCATACATGTCAGTTTACTGACTGATCTGGCCTTTAGGTTCTGAATTCATACATGTCAGTTTACTGACTGATCTGGCCTTTAGGTTCTGAATTCATACATGTCAGTTTACTGACTGACATGGCCTTTAGGTTCCGAATTCATACATGTCAGACACACCGATGGGCCTTTGTGCCTCTGAATTCATACATGCCTCAGTTTACTGACTGATCTGGCCTCTTAGGTTCTGAATTCATACAATGTCAAGTTTACTGACTGATCTGGCCTTTAGGTTCTGAATTCATGTAAGCACATGCCGCTTAATGGACTGATCTGGGCTTCAGGGTTCTGAATTCATACATACAGTTTACTAATTCTCGATCTTCTGGCCTTTAGGTTCTGAATTCATACATGCCAGATTACTGACTGATCTGGCTTTAGGTTCTAATTATGTCAGATTACTGTCTGATTCGGCCTTTAGGTTTTGAATTCATACATGTCAGCTTACGTACTGATCTACCTTGTAGTTCTGGAATTCAAGGCATGCTGCCATTGACTGATGTGGCCTTTAGGTTCTGAATTCATACATGTCAGTTTACTGACTGATCTGGCCTTTAGGTTCTGAATTCATACATGTCAGATTACTGACTGATCTGGCCTTTAGGTTCTGAATTCATACATGTCAGATTACTGACTGATCTGGCCTTTAGGTTCTGAATTCATACATGTCAGTTTACTGACTGATCTGGCCTTTAGGTTCTGAATTCATACATGTCAGATTACTGACTGATGTGGCCTTTAGGTTCTGAATTCATACATGTCAGATTACTGACTGATCTGGCCTTTAGGTTCTGAATTCATACATGTCAGTTTACTGACTGATCTGGCCTTTAGGTTCTGAATTCATACATGTCAGTTTACTGACTGATGTGGCCTTTAGGTTCTGAATTCATACATGTCAGTTTACTGACTGATCTGGCCTTTAGGTTCTGAATTCATACATGTCAGTTTACTGACTGATCTGGCCTTTAGGTTCTGAATTCATACATGTCAGTTTACTGACTGACATGGCCTTTAGGTTCCGAATTCATACATGTCAGTTTACTGACTGATCTGGCCTTTAGGTTCCGAATTCATACATGTCAGTTTACTGACTGACCTGGCCTTTAGGTTCCGAATTCATACATGTCAGTTTACTGACTGACCTGGCCTTTAGGTTCTGAATTCATACATGTCAGTTTACTGACTGATTCGGGCCTTTAGGTTCTGAATTCATACAGCTGCCGTTTACTTAATTGGATCTGGCCTTTTTTAGGTTCTGAATTGCTACGTCAGACTGATCTGGCCTTTGGGTTCTGAATTCATACATGTCAGGTTACTGACTGATCTGGCCTCTGGGTTCTGAATTCATACATGTCATGTTACTGACTGATCTGGCCTCTGGGCTCTGAATTCATACATGTCATGTTACTGACTGATCTGGCCTTTGGGCTCTGAATTCATACATGTCATGTTACTGACTGATCTGGCCTTAGGGTTCTGAATTCATAGATGTCAGTTTACTGACTGATCTGGCATTTGGGTTCTGAATTCATACATGTCAGTTTACTGACTGATCTGGCCTTTAGGTTCTGAATTCATACATGTCAGGTTACTGACAGATCTGGCCTTTAGGTTCTGAATTCATACATGTCAGGTTACTGACTGATCTGGCCTTTGGGTTCTGAATTCATACATGTCAGTTTACTGACTGATCTGGCCTTTGGGTTCGGAATTCATACATGTCAGTTTACAGACTGATCTGTCCTTTAGGTTTTGAATTCATACATGTCAGTTTACTGACTGATCTGGCCTTTAGGTTCTGAATTCATATATGTCAGGTTACCGACTGATCTGGCCTTTGGGTTCTGAATTCATACATGTCAGTTTACTGACTGATCTGGCCTTTAGGTTCTAAATTCATACATGTCAGGTTACCGACTGATCTGGCCTTTAGGTTCTGAATTCATATATGTCAGGTTACTGACTGATCTGGCCTTTAGGTTCTGAATTCATACATGTCAGATTAATGACTGATCTGTCCTTTAGGTTCTGAATTCATACATGTCAGTTTACGGACTGATCTGGCCTTTAGGTTCTGAATTCATACATGTCAGTTAACTGACTGATCTGGCCTTTAGGTTCTGAATTCATACATGTCAGGTTATCGACTGATCTGGCCTTTAGGTTCTGAATTCATACATGTCAGTTTATGGACAGATCTGGCCTTTAGGTTCTGAATGCATACATGTCAGGTTACCGACTGACCTGGCCTTTAGGTTCTGAATTCATACATGTCAGTTTACTGACTGACCTGGCCTTTAGGTTCTGAATTCATACATGTCAGTTTACTGACTGACCTGGCCTTTAAGTTCTGAATTCATACATGTCAGTTTACTGACTGACCTGGCCTTTAGGTTCTGAATTCATACATGTCAGTTTACTGACTGACCTGGCCTTTAGGTTCTGAATTCATACATGTCAGTTTACTGACTGACCTGGCCTTTAGGTTCTGAATTCATACATGTCAGTTTACTGACTGACCTGGCCTGGCCTTTAGGTTCTGAATTCATACATGTCAGTTTACTGACTGACCTGGCCTTTAGGTTCCGAATTCATACATGTCAGTTTACTGACTGACCTGGCCTTTAGGTTCTGAATTCATACATGTCAGTTTACTGACTGACCTGGCCTTTAGGTTCTGAATTCATACATGTCAGTTTACTGACTGACCTGGCCTTTAGGTTCTGAATTCATACATGTCAGTTTACTGACTGACCTGGCCTTTAGGTTCTGAATTAATACATGTCAGTTTACTGACTGATCTGGCCTTTAGGTTCTGAATTCATACATGTCAGTTTACCGACTGATCTGGCCTTTAGGTTCTGAATTCATACAGTTTACTGACTGACCTGGCCTTTAGGTTCTGAATTCATACATGTCAGTTTACTGACTGACCTGGCCTTTAGGTTCTGAATTCATACATGTCAGTTTACTGACTGACCTGGCCTTTAGGTTCTGAATTCATACATGTCAGTTTACTGACTGATCTGGCCTTTAGGTTCTGAATTCATACAGGTCAGTTTACTGACTGATCTGGCCTTTAGGTTCTGAATTCATACAGGTCAGTTTACTGACTGATCTGGCCTTTAGGTTCTGAATTCATACATGTCAGTTTACTGACTGATCTGGCCTTTAGGTTCTGAATTCATACATGTCAGTTTACTGACTGACATGGCCTTTAGGTTCCGAATTCATACATGTCAGTTTACTGACTGATCTGGCCTTTAGGTTCCGAATTCATACATGTCAGTTTACTGACTGACCTGGCCTTTAGGTTCCGAATTCATACATGTCAGTTTACTGACTGACCTGGCCTTTAGGTTCTGAATTCATACATGTCAGTTTACTGACTGATCTGGCCTTTAACATGTTTAGGTTCTGAATTCATACATGTCAGTTTACTGACTGATCTGGCCTTTAGGTTCTGAATTCATACATGTCAGTTTACTGACTGACCTGGCCTTTAGGTTCTGAATTCATACATGTCAGTTTACTGACTGATCTGGCCTTTAGGTTCTGAATTCATACATGTCAGTTTACTGACTGACCTGGCCTTTAGGTTCTGAATTCATACATGTCAGTTTACTGACTGATCTGGCCTTTAGGTTCTGAATTCTTACATGTCAGTTTACTGACTGACCTGGCCTTTAGGTTCTGAATTCATACATGTCAGTTTACTGACTGATCTGGCCTTTAGGTTCTGAATTCATACATGTCAGTTTACTGACTGACCTGGCCTTTAGGTTCTGAATTCATACATGTCAGTTTACTGACTGATCCGGACTTTAGGTTCTGAATTCATACATGTCAGGTTACTGACTGATCTGGCCCTTAGGTTCTGAATTCATACGTGTCAGGTTACTGACTGATCTGGCCTTTGGGTTCGGAATTCATACATGTCAGTTTACTGACTGATCTGGCCTTTAGGTTCTGAATTCATACATGTCAGTTTACTGACTGATCTGGCCTTTAGATTCTGAATTCATATATGTCAGGTTACCGACTGATCTCGCCTTTGGGTTCTGAATTCATACATGTCAGTTTACTGACTGATCTGGCCTTTAGGTTCAAAATTCATACATGTCAGGTTACCGATTGATCTGGCCTTTAGGTTCTGAATTCATATATGTCAGGTTACTGACTGATCTGGCCTTTAGGTTCTGAATTCATACATGTCAGGTTACTGACTGATCTGGCCTTTGGGTTCTGAATTCATACATGTCAGGTTACTGACTGATCTGGCCTTTGGGTTCTGAATTCATACATGTCAGGTTACTGACTGATCTGGCCTTTGGGTTCTGAATTCATACATGTCAGGTTACTGACTGATCTGGCCTTTGGGTTCTGAATTCATACATGTCAGGTTACTGACTGATCTGGCCTTTAGGTTTTGAATTCATACATGTCAGTTTACTGACTGATCTGGCCTTTGGGTTCTGAATTCATATATGTCAGGTTACCGACTGATCTGGCCTTTGGGTTCTGAATTCATACATGTCAGTTTACTGACTGATCTGGCCTTTAGGTTCTAAATTCATACATGTCAGGTTACCGACTGATCTGGCCTTTAGGTTCTGAATTCATATACGTCAGGTTACTGACTGATCTGGCCTTTAGGTTCTGAATTCATACATGTCAGGCTAATGACTGATCTGTCCTTTAGGTTCTGAATTCATACATGTCAAGTTACTGACTGACCTGGCCTTTGGGTTCTGAATTCATACATGTCAGTTTACTGACTGATCTGGCCTTTGGGTTCTGAATTCATACATGTCAGGTTACTGACTGATCTGGCCTCTGGGTTCTGAATTCATACATGTCATGTTACTGACTGATCTGGCCTCTGGGCTCTGAATTCATACATGTCATGTTACTGACTGATCTGGCCTTTGGGCTCTGAATTCATACATGTCATGTTACTGACTGATCTGGCCTTAGGGTTCTGAATTCATAGATGTCAGTTTACTGACTGATCTGGCATTTGGGTTCTGAATTCATACATGTCAGTTTACTGACTGATCTGGCCTTTAGGTTCTGAATTCATACATGTCAGGTTACTGACAGATCTGGCCTTTAGGTTCTGAATTCATACATGTCAGGTTACTGACTGATCTGGCCTTTGGGTTCTGAATTCATACATGTCAGTTTACTGACTGATCTGGCCTTTGGGTTCGGAATTCATACATGTCAGTTTACAGACTGATCTGGCCTTTAGGTTTTGAATTCATACATGTCAGTTTACTGACTGATCTGGCCTTTAGGTTCTGAATTCATATATGTCAGGTTACCGACTGATCTGGCCTTTGGGTTCTGAATTCATACATGTCAGTTTACTGACTGATCTGGCCTTTAGGTTCTAAATTCATACATGTCAGGTTACCGACTGATCTGGCCTTTAGGTTCTGAATTCATATATGTCAGGTTACTGACTGATCTGGCCTTTAGGTTCTGAATTCATACATGTCAGATTAATGACTGATCTGTCCTTTAGGTTCTGAATTCATACATGTCAGTTTACGGACTGATCTGGCCTTTAGGTTCTGAATTCATACATGTCAGTTAACTGACTGATCTGGCCTTTAGGTTCTGAATTCATACATGTCAGGTTATCGACTGATCTGGCCTTTAGGTTCTGAATTCATACATGTCAGTTTATGGACAGATCTGGCCTTTAGGTTCTGAATGCATACATGTCAGGTTACCGACTGACCTGGCCTTTAGGTTCTGAATTCATACATGTCAGTTTACTGACTGACCTGGCCTTTAGGTTCTGAATTCATACATGTCAGTTTACTGACTGACCTGGCCTTTAGGTTCTGAATTCATACATGTCAGTTTACTGACTGACCTGGCCTGGCCTTTAGGTTCTGAATTCATACATGTCAGTTTACTGACTGACCTGGCCTTTAGGTTCTGAATTCATACATGTCAGTTTACTGACTGACCTGGCCTTTAGGTTCTGAATTCATACATGTCAGTTTACTGACTGATCTGGCCTTTAGGTTCTGAATTCATACATGTCAGTTTACTGACTGATCTGGCCTTTAGGTTCTGAATTCATACATGTCAGTTTACTGACTGACCTGGCCTTTAGGTTCTGAATTCATACATGTCAGGTTACTGACTGATCTGGCCTTTAGGTTCTGAATTCATACATGTCAGTTTACTGACTGACCTGGCCTTTAGGTTCTGAATTCATACATGTCAGTTTACTGACTGATCTGGCCTTTAGGTTCTGAATTCATACATGTCAGTTTACTGACTGATCTGGCCTTTAGGTTCTGAATTCATACATGTCAGATTACTGACTGATCTGGCCTTTAGGTTCTGAATTCATACATGTCAGTTTACTGACTGATCTGGCCTTTAGGTTCTGAATTCATACATGTCAGTTTACTGACTGATCTGGCCTTTAGGTTCTGAATTCATACATGTCAGTTTACTGACTGATCTGGCCTTTAGGTTCTGAATTCATACATGTCAGTTTACTGACTGATCTGGCCTTTAGGTTCTGAATTCATACATGTCAGTTTACTGACTGATCTGGCCTTTAGGTTCTGAATTCATACATGTCAGTTTACTGACTGATCTGGCCTTTAGGTTCTGAATTCATACATGTCAGTTACTGACTGATCTGGCCTTTAGGTTCTGAATTCATACATGTCAGTTTACTGACTGATCTGGCCTTTAGGTTCTGAATTCATACATGTCAGTTTACTGACTGATCTGGCCTTTAGGTTCTGAATTCATACATGTCAGTTTACTGACTGATCTGGCCTTTAGGTTCTGAATTCATACATGTCAGTTTACTGACTGACCTGGCCTTTAGGTTCTGAATTCATACATGTCAGTTTACTGACTGATCTGGCCTTTAGGTTCTGAATTCATACATGTCAGTTTACTGACTGACCTGGCCTTTAGGTTCCGAATTCATACATGTCAGTTTACTGACTGACCTGGCCTTTAGGTTCTGAATTCATACATGTCAGTTTACTGACTGATCTGGCCTTTAGGTTCTGAATTCATACATGTCAGTTTACTGACTGATCTGGCCTTTAGGTTCTGAATTCATACATGTCAGTTTACTGACTGACCTGGCCTTTAGGTTCTGAATTCATACATGTCAGTTTACTGACTGATCTGGCCTTTAGGTTCTGAATTCATACATGTCAGTTTACTGACTGACCTGGCCTTTAGGTTCTGAATTCATACATGTCAGTTTACTGACTGATCTGGCCTTTAGGTTCTGAATTCATACATGTCAGTTTACTGACTGACCTGGCCTTTAGGTTCTGAATTCATACATGTCAGTTTACTGACTGATCTGGCCTTTAGGTTCTGAATTCATACATGTCAGTTTACTGACTGACCTGGCCTTTAGGTTCTGAATTCATACATGTCAGTTTACTGACTGATCCGGACTTTAGGTTCTGAATTCATACATGTCAGGTTACTGACTGATCTGGCCCTTAGGTTCTGAATTCATACGTGTCAGGTTACTGACTGATCTGGCCTTTGGGTTCGGAATTCATACATGTCAGTTTACTGACTGATCTGGCCTTTAGGTTCTGAATTCATACATGTCAGTTTACTGACTGATCTGGCCTTTAGATTCTGAATTCATATATGTCAGGTTACCGACTGATCTCGCCTTTGGGTTCTGAATTCATACATGTCAGTTTACTGACTGATCTGGCCTTTAGGTTCAAAATTCATACATGTCAGGTTACCGATTGATCTGGCCTTTAGGTTCTGAATTCATATATGTCAGGTTACTGACTGATCTGGCCTTTAGGTTCTGAATTCATACATGTCAGGTTACTGACTGATCTGGCCTTTGGGTTCTGAATTCATACATGTCAGGTTACTGACTGATCTGGCCTTTGGGTTCTGAATTCATACATGTCAGGTTACTGACTGATCTGGCCTTTGGGTTCTGAATTCATACATGTCAGGTTACTGACTGATCTGGCCTTTAGGGTTTTGAATTCATACATGTCAGTTTACTGACTGATCTGGCCTTTGGGTTCTGAATTCATATATGTCAGGTTACCGACTGATCTGGCCTTTGGGTTCTGAATTCATACATGTCAGTTTACTGACTGATCTGGCCTTTAGGTTCTAAATTCATACATGTCAGGTTACCGACTGATCTGGCCTTTAGGTTCTGAATTCATATACGTCAGGTTACTGACTGATCTGGCCTTTAGGTTCTGAATTCATACATGTCAGGCTAATGACTGATCTGTCCTTTAGGTTCTGAATTCATACATGTCAAGTTACTGACTGACCTGGCCTTTGGGTTCTGAATTCATACATGTCAGTTTACTGACTGATCTGGCCTTTGGGTTCTGAATTCATACATGTCAGGTTACTGACTGATCTGGCCTCTGGGTTCTGAATTCATACATGTCATGTTACTGACTGATCTGGCCTCTGGGCTCTGAATTCATACATGTCATGTTACTGACTGATCTGGCCTTTGGGCTCTGAATTCATACATGTCATGTTACTGACTGATCTGGCCTTAGGGTTCTGAATTCATAGATGTCAGTTTACTGACTGATCTGGCATTTGGGTTCTGAATTCATACATGTCAGTTTACTGACTGATCTGGCCTTTAGGTTCTGAATTCATACATGTCAGGTTACTGACAGATCTGGCCTTTAGGTTCTGAATTCATACATGTCAGGTTACTGACTGATCTGGCCTTTGGGTTCTGAATTCATACATGTCAGTTTACTGACTGATCTGGCCTTTGGGTTCGGAATTCATACATGTCAGTTTACAGACTGATCTGTCCTTTAGGTTTTGAATTCATACATGTCAGTTTACTGACTGATCTGGCCTTTAGGTTCTGAATTCATATATGTCAGGTTACCGACTGATCTGGCCTTTGGGTTCTGAATTCATACATGTCAGTTTACTGACTGATCTGGCCTTTAGGTTCTAAATTCATACATGTCAGGTTACCGACTGATCTGGCCTTTAGGTTCTGAATTCATATATGTCAGGTTACTGACTGATCTGGCCTTTAGGTTCTGAATTCATACATGTCAGATTAATGACTGATCTGTCCTTTAGGTTCTGAATTCATACATGTCAGTTTACGGACTGATCTGGCCTTTAGGTTCTGAATTCATACATGTCAGTTAACTGACTGATCTGGCCTTTAGGTTCTGAATTCATACATGTCAGGTTATCGACTGATCTGGCCTTTAGGTTCTGAATTCATACATGTCAGTTTATGGACAGATCTGGCCTTTAGGTTCTGAATGCATACATGTCAGGTTACCGACTGACCTGGCCTTTAGGTTCTGAATTCATACATGTCAGTTTACTGACTGATCTGGCCTTTAGGTTCTGAATTCATACATGTCAGTTTACTGACTGATCTGGCCTTTAGGTTCTGAATTCATATATGTCAGGTTACTGACTGATCTGGCCTTTAGGTTCTGAATTCATACATGTCAGGTTACCGTCTGATCTGGCCTTTAGGTTCTGAATTCATACATGTCAGGTTACTGACTGATCTGGCCTTTGGTTTCTGAATTCATACATGTCAGGTTACTGACTGATCTGGCCTTTGGGTTCTGAATTCATACATGTCCGGTTACTGACTGATCTGGCCTTTAGGTTCTGAATTCATACATGTCAGTTTACTGACTGATCTGGCATTTGGGTTCTGAATTCATACATGTCAGGTTACTGACTGATCTGGCCTTAAGGTTCTGAATTCATACATGTCAGGTTACTGACTGACCTGGCCTTTAGGTTCTGAATTCATATATGTCAGTTTACGGACTGATCTGGCCTTTAGGTTCTGAATTCATACATGTCAGGTTACCGACTGATCTGGCCTTTAGGTTCTGAATTCATACATGTCAGGTTACTGACTGATCTGGCCTTTGGTTTCTGAATTCATACATGTCAGGTTACTGACTGATCTGGCCTTTGGGTTCTGAATTCATACATGTCCGGTTACTGACTGATCTGGCCTTTAGGTTCTGAATTCATACATGTCAGTTTACTGACTGATCTGGCATTTGGGTTCTGAATTCATACAGGTCGGTTTACGGACTGATCTGGCCTTTGGGTTCTGAATTCATACATGTCGGTTTACTGACTGATCTGGCCATTAGGTTCTGAATTCATACATGTCGGTTTACTGACTGATCTGACCTTTAGGTTCTGAATTCATACATGCCAGTTTACTGACTGATCTGGCCTTAAGGTTCTGAATTCATACATGTCAGTTTACTGACTGATCTGGCCTTTAGGTGCTGAATTCATACATGTCAGGTTACGGACTGATCTGGCCTTTAGGTTCTGAATTCATACATGTCAGTTTACTGACTGATCTGGCCTTTAGGTTCTGAATTCATACATGTCAGGTTACTGACTGATCTGGCCTTTAGGTTCTGAATTCATACATGTCAGTTTACTGACTGATCTGGCCTTTAGGTTCTGAATTCATACATGTCCGTTTACTGACTGATCTGGCCTTTGGGTTCTGAATTCATACATGTCAGGTTACTGACTGATCTGGCCTTTAGGTTTTGAATTCATACATGTCAGTTTACTGACTGATCTGGCCTTTGGGTTCTGAATTCATACATGTCAGGTTACTGACTGATCTGGCCATTAGGTTCTGATTTCATGCATGTCAGGTTACTGACTGATCTGGCCTTTAGGTTCTGAATTCATGCATGTCAGGTTACTGACTGATCTGGCCTTTAGGTTCTGAATTCATGCATGTCAGGTTACTGACTGATCTGGCCTTTATGTTCTGAATTCATTCATGTCAGATTACTGACTGATCTGGAATTTAGGTTCTGAAATTGTTCAAACAGTTGAATTTTTAGGAAAGACATACATGGTTTACATGGTTTAAGCCATAACCATGATAATGTACAACTCACCGGTCATAATCGCCATTACATAGTGTTCTACCCAGTATAGTGAATGGCTTCCATGTGGGGTTAAGGGTGTTCTTGATCACCTCCGTTTTATGAACCACAGTGTGACTGGAAGAAAAAAAGAAAAAAACAGATGCAGAAGTGATAGAAATTTACAATGCCCGACTATAATCCTTCTTAAGATGTCCACAAGAAAGATGGGTAGACGGACGGACAGGCAGGCAATGCTGATAACGACAATACCCTTCAACACACATTCATAAAGAGAAATTTGATTAAATAATTGCTCTTGAACATGTTGAAATCAATGCAACAAGATTGTTTCATTTCAGTTGCTGGTATTATCATGATTATATACATGGATTGTGAACATGCACAATCAAGGTAGTTTAGACCGCTGATAATTAATGGTTCGTTTCCCGTAACCAGCCCTCATCTATATTTTGAGGGCAAATAATTAAAATCCATGAGAGATTCACATTTTCATGAGTAAAACTTGCTCATTTTCTTCATATTTCTATACAATTTCTTTGCAAGTTAATAATTGATAATTAATAGTTATCGCACTCAGCATGTGTATTTTTACAAGGTTACGAGAAACAAACAATTAATTAACAGTGGCCTTAAACACCCGTGAATTTTTTCTGCAGAAAATGCAACATATTTTCCACCGTATGAATGTTGTAAATAAAGGAGCTTCTTGAAATTAGGGCATGAGTTCCTTGATAAGAATGGCATATATGTCAGTTATCCAAATGGGATACTGTAGTGTTTTGATCTTGATGGATTAGAGTTCCAATTGGAATGGCATATATGCCATTGCTTAAGCCATTCTTTGTCTGCCTAGTTCGAAAAAGTATGCCATGGAGTTCGTTGGAGTTCCAACTTGGCGCACCATGCCCCTCTATTTGAAATGCCTTATGCCAGTTCCTAGCATGCCTCAATTTCAAGAAGCTCCCTAATCCCATTCAGATTTCAACTGGAGACCTGGCACTGCTCTCAATTTCTGGCTAAAAATGGGATGATATAAGTTGTTTTTGGTCAAGTTTATATGCTAGATGAAGGTCCTATCAAGTGGTCCACACACTTATGCTAAATTGTTGTTTGAGGATATATTTTGACATTTTAGAACGGTTTACTCTTTTTGGGAACGGTCAAAGTTTTAAAAGAACAAACTTGCCTGTTTCAAATATATGTCGAAGGCCGTAACCTGTTGCGCCAGTATGTTACAGTCTGATTATGGTCAATTGTAGAGAGCAAAAATGTAGCGAATGTTCTAGATGACATTACCATAATTGTAACACCAACAATGTCACACAGCTACAACGTAATGTCTTTGTTGACGTCATAAAAGAGGCTGTCATCCCAATTGTTGTGCAAGTTACAGTAGGACATCCCACATAAATGATGAGTCGATACGATACAAGTTCGTAATGAGACTCTGAGATCAGAGGTCACGGCTTCTGTAAGTTTTTCACTGCATCGGATATAGTGTTTAAAAGATCCACTTTTATGTCATTTTTTGCAGAAAACAATATTAACTTGTCGTTTTCAAGCGAAGTGTGCTGGTAGAGCTTTTAAAGGTGAAATGCAAAGGTTTTTAAATTCTCCATTTTACATTTAATATAGATTGAATAATTAATGATAGAAATACCAGTATATTATCTACTTCACTTGGATTAATTTGAATTATCTTGTGGGCTGGAATCTTTTTAAAAGTTGGCACCTCTAATCCCAGCTGAATTCAGAATTACAAAACGTCATCGCTTATCTTTCCTTGATTGTGACGTCATGTGAGACCAGCCACGCAGAGAATGAACGTTACAAGTATTGACGACCGACCAGATGGTCTGATGTGACATCACAATCCAGCGCAAACAAGGGCAGATAAGCTGTTTTCATTTCTGAAATAGGTCAGCCTTGAGATACCAACTCCGTAGCACTTTTCAAAAGCTTCCAGGAGGCAAAATATGTCAAATAAAATCAAATGAAGTAGATAGGCTGATATTTCAATCATTGAATTGCCCATGAAGAATATAAAAAGGAAAATATGAAAACCTTTGCATTTCACCTTTATTAAAGGCCAAGATGTGATGATCTGAAACATTAGTTTTACCAGGTTAAAGAAAACTTAGTCTACCTCTCTAAAATGGAGGTAAATAAGGTTCATGTGGTCCAATCAAGTCAAGAATATCAGTAACGAAGAGACGTCTGCCACAGGTGACCATGAACATATATATCCGTTCTGATACTTCAAGTTTAGCATGAACACACATATATAAATAACACACCTGCCATCTTCATTGGCCCGTGAGAAAACCAGGAAAGGGTCCGACTTGCCAAAGAAATCCTTCTTATCCAGGTTAGTAGCCTTGAACTGTAATGTGAGCAGCTCCTGTGTATACAGAAAATAAAATTACATGTACTATTAACTGATTATAAGCTATACTGTAGATGCTTTACTGTTTGCAAAGTTTCGAGGTTTTACCTTCAAAGCAATTTCGATGGATTTAATTTCACAGGTAACAGTCCAGTACAAACAAATATAAAAGGCGTGATTTACACTGTCAGCTTCCACTGTATCTATTAGATTTAAGCTGTAACACACTGATGTCCCTTTCACAGTAGGATCTGAGTTTGATTGTGTATAAATCACTGCCCAATCTTGAGATGAACCGAGCTAGTAAAAACAACTGGCAGTTCGTACAATTTAGGTGAAGGACACGTATTAAAACCATTCTACTGATTAAAGAGGAACCCAAATGGAAAATTAAAACTTCTGTAGAAGAGATTTGTTTGATGCCATATTTTTTCAGAAAATTTAAAAATATATTTCATGAAAATAGTCTCACTGGCTGCGGAGATATTGCACTAGAAATAAAAATTTGGGTCTGGTAATCTGGTATGCAAATGAGCTTTGATGATATCATGCAGTGGAGCTAGAGATAATTAGATAGAGAGATAAATGTTATACTTTATTTTTTAAGATACATGGGCTTCTGATTCTTTTGCATTTCTGTAACATTTTGTTTACAGGATACTGGAGATCACTTTGATCACATGGTTACCAATAATTTCAAAAATATGGTTACCATAGCAACCAGTAACATTAGCTCAGAAACTTATGGGTAAAGTGATTTGTTTTAATGAGTATGAATAGCATAGAACATTTTTACTGAATATTCAGTAATCATGATTTCTTGACCTGCAATAATTTCAAAATAAAGCCCTCATAAACTAGTTGGTATGGGAACTATATTTCTAAAAATAAACAGAATTTTCCCAAAAACAAAGTCATATAGTTTTCATTATTGCTATAAATAATCAATATTATAAATTTCAAAGAGATTAGAATTCTAGATCTGTGAATATAGCAGCATAAATTTAGCTCATTATCAGGAGTTCACTTGATGACATCGCAAAAATCTCATTTGCAAAATTCTCTGAATATCACATTCATAATTCAAACTCCAATATCCATGATATCTCAGTTTCAAGTATTCAAATGTGGTAAATGACATCTTACTCAGAAGCGTACTTTCTTCTTCTAAAAGTGACCCTAGACCATTTGGGTTCCCATGTAACATGTTTAATGATAAAATAAATGATGCAAAAAAGATTGGCAAATAAGCTTCGAAGAATTATTTCAGGCCCTGCTGACCGGTAGCTAACGCCATATTCTTTAAACAGTGACAGCAATTATTTTAGAAAGGCATGTGATGTAGTACATGTATCTGTTCAAATTTACCATGATTCCACAACAGCTCTCAAATGTTATTTAAGTTAATGTTCAAACTGAAATTCTGTTTAAAATTATTCTGATACTAATTATTCTAAATTATCAAATTTACGACATTTTTAAAGGAATAGACAACCTTTGATAAATGTATATTTCAAATGAAAGAACAATTCCAGGAGTGTCCAAAATGATTTTTATTTAAATTATGCAATTTTTTTCCAACCGAGTAAGAAGCCGTTAATGATAAATTCTGTGGCTTGTAAGGCCGCCGCCATTACGGCAAGTTTAGTGATGTCACTGGGCCACAGAACACTGCAGTGAACTGGGAGGACACGCACAGTTTGCCTTGCACTGGAATAATCGCAGCCCGATAGGCCAGCAGGTGTGGCTATACATCCTTGTATTCTGTATCCTGTAAATACCAGCTGATGTTTGTACAATTACAATGATCTTATCCTTGTTGTTGAGAAATCGGGTTTGATCTGTCGGTCAGTCTAGACTAAGTGTCAAAAAAAACACAGCAACGAGTTGTCCGATAAAATATGCTTTCGTTATAGGCCAATACTTTTCAGCTGATGGCTACGCCAACATGCGTCAACATAATTTGGCAGTAACTCACCGAGGTTGTTTAATGTAACCGAGAATGGGAATAATTCTGATTTCTGTGTTACCAATTCAAAGAATCGAGCCTCAACAAAGACCGGCACTCAGCCAGAAAACGAAACTAAATCTGCCCCTGCCGGAGGGCAGTTATTCCGGGAAAAGATTATCCGGAGATTTTTCTCACCGTTGAACTGTTACCGAAAGAAACTGTCCAGCATGACACGGCCGTTAAACACCCACCCAAATATCTAGCGTGCGAGAAAATTTACCTGAGAAAGTTTATGGAATAAATCCTTGTCAGCTAATGTCAGCACTTGCACATGTGCTCGTCTGATCGTTTCCTAACAGGACATCTCACAGCAGAGCCGATTAAATGAAATCCGCGACCCGGCCGGCTTCTACGGTACATGCATCCTCGACCGATTTCTACGGTAGATCGTCTTCAATGGGCTCGAACACGCCTGACACTAAGTTGTATCCCTCGACACTGGTCCCAAGCAGCGCAGATGAAAGCATGGTTTGACCCAGCCAGTCATCGTCATCAGTCAGGTTAAAACCCCCAGAAATGCAAGGCGTCGGACCCTTGGAAAAAGTTGAAAAATCACTTGCTGCCATGTTTGCTCTCTAACAGCAGAAAGGCCCTTTGACGTCATGATCTAGTTGTCACGTGAATATCACTCGGCCGCTCATTGGTTAAACCATAAAGATGGTGGCGCCCTTCATTCAACACATCTGGTCATTTTTCCAATGTTTGAGAGTATTTTTCTTCGTTAGAAAGAATCTCAAAAATAGGAAAAAAATATTTTTGGGCACTGTTTGAATTGATCTTTCAGTCGCAGTTTACGTTTGCCAAATGTTGTCTATTCCTTTAAAAATCTGTACTTGGCCAGATTATGACTGGAGAGTATATGCTAAAGCATCAGATATCACTCAGCAAAAACGAAAATGGATGATTGAAGTTTCTACTAAATACCATGAATACACCCTGCACGCTCTGTATGAAAACATACAGTGAAGCTACGTAATGAACATGTTGATATTTTTGTCTATGAAAAAAAAAAGAGACCAAATTGGATTTTTTAACACAATAAAACAGATGGAGTGAATAATGAACTTAAGCCGTAACCTCTGACCCGTGACATCATAATCTGATTACAATCACGTGGTATAACATTGACGGTTGTATGTATGTTGCACAACAATACGGGAGTTTCCATTCTGTCATGATAAGAGTATTTGCCCCTGTCCGCTAGAGGACGTTTGAATCGGGGAGGACAAAATTCCATACAATGTATCTTTCTTCCAGCAACGTTGTATTGTGACGTCATGCAACAATCAGATATGGCGACAGCATCATGACGTCAACAAAGGACATTACGCATTATACTAATGATGTCACTGGCGTTACAATAGAAAATGTCGCCTTGAACGTGGATATGGCCAAATACAAAGTATTACATTGACAAGTGTGATCTGTCATGCCACCGAACCCAATTTTGAAATTATTGGAAATGTCTTTTGCTCAATATATTGCACTGTTTTGATGGCTACCTATCTCTTTTCATCTTATCCAATCCACATTTTGTCCCCCCTGACTCGAGCGCCTACTATCGGGCAAGGGCAAATTACTCGTACACGAACAGTTCGGAGACTTCGCTATTGGGTATGATGATATTATGATGACTTCAACAAAGGCATTATGTTTTAGTTCTGTGATGATGTTTGAGTTACAATGGAAATGTAACGAATGATTATAATCAGACTGTGATGCTGTTTGAGTTACAATGGAAATGTAACGAACGAATATAATCAGACTTCCGACACCATGGGTCTGCAGGTCAAGGCCTTCGCCATTCCCAAACAAGCTTGGTAACGAAGGTTTTCAGGTTTGTTTATCCAAAATTGGACCATTCATAAAAACAGGAAACCGCCATTAAATTTCAGATATAACCTCTTACAACAACTTAGCATCAACAAACTATGGGTTGTGGGGATCAATTGATAGAACCTTTAAAGGTGAACTGAAAAGCTTTCCAATGTTCTGTTAAAATGTCATAAAACGAGAACTTCTATAGTTGTTACAATTATGTGTGGTAATAGTTCTGTGGGTTATTGTATTATTTTGGGTATATGAGAAGTCAAATCTTATACTGAGAGCCAGAACTTTTGAAAACGTCATCGCTTGCCTCCCGTTGTTTTTGGAACGTCATGACGTTATAGTGGTCCTCGTTCATTCATCCGACGTAGCATGACGTCACATTTGAATAAAACTTGAATGAAGGGGACCACTATAACGTCATAACGTTCTACAAACCAAGAGAGACAAGCGATGCATGTTTTCAAGACGGATTTATAACAGGATAACTTAAATATTGTTATTAGTACAATTTTGCAAACTATATTTGCCCCAAAAACGTATAAAAGTTATGTCACATAAGACAAGATGTATATAAGCAACAATTTAGATAAAATTAAAAGCTTTGCAGTTCACCTTTAAGACCTGCTGAAGAGTAACACTAAGAATACTACTGACCTTGCAATTGGACACTTCCTCTGCACGCACTGAAAAGCAGAAAGTGAATAGTTAAAATATCACAAAAAATAGTGATTATTGTATACCCTTGGACCTCAGCCTGTTTTGCCAAGATGTGTTAATAATGTGTGAAAAAAATTAGCAGGAAATACTATTGTTGAAGACGGACTCTTCAAGTAATTCAAAGAAATTTTTGTTGGTTTCATGCAAACTGTATTGAATGAATTCATCGGTTTGCCAGAAAAGATGGATATTCCTACGAAGTAGGCTCTCATTTGCAAATTGTCCGGTAATGAGTGAGTGAGTGAGTGACATGAGTGATCTGAGTCGGTCCATCCGAATCCTTTCGTCGGCAAAATAAGGAGAACCGTTGACATTAGAACTTGATTTTTGGCATGAAGGTGCATCAGGGGACTGTTACCAGCAAGTTCTGAGCTGACCTACTTTTGATAAAAATTTGACCTGCTTAGGTAACCTATAACAATATGCTTGGACGCCCCAAGTCATCTTCCTCATCCTACTTCGTAGGTCCTGTGACGTTAGTCACACTACTCAAGTATTTTGTCTGTGCGAAAGAAAAAAAAATGCCTCACTCCCTCCTTATTTTTATTTTTTTCCAGAAAAAGTGCCTGTGAAGCTAGAGATACATTGTGTCCAGCCTTACCACAGCCAGCCATGATACATGTTCCTGTATAAGCCTACCTGTGATGTGTCCCCTTTTGCCTGGCCCAGACCCTCTGGAAATGAAACAAAAATTGTATTAACATTTATATCAGTGGTCTCGATTAACATTTACACATTTAAAAAATAAACATTCTTTGCAGTTGTACTTTCAGCCTTACTTCACCATGTTCTGTTTCACAGTGAGCTGATTTTCATAATGGGAACGGTGTCATTGACCCTTGCTACAGACACCATCAGAAATCAGCAGATAGTAAATAACTGACATTAAATCATGAATGCTCAATGTTAATTTATCTAATTCTTTCCTCCACGTCTCTCTTCATTTCAATTTGAAAAGATGTATAGTTCCACAGAAACATGATCAGTTGATGACCATTATGACATGACTGATGCTAATAGCAGGAGATTGACGTGATAGAAGTAAAGGTTCAAATGGACAATTTGCACTTTAGCTCAAACTACTCCCTGGACAGTGCTGTCTGGCCTAGATGGAAGCGGGCAGTGCACCGACAACTGGCTGGCGGCATGAGCTCTGGTTCATCAATACTGGTATATTTTGGACCCAAGTTGCCAAAATTATCAAAAATGTATTAAAGCCTATTGGCCCTTTCTTTGAATAGTAGGAATATTTGATCAATATTATTATATTTACATCAGTTATCAATAGTTGAAAAAGCCGCTCCATATTATAAACAAAGGGGCGAGGTCATGAGAACAAACCAAAGCTCACAGAGTGATCCATGTGCTGTGCAGCTGTCACCAACACCGGGGCAAGACAGCATGTCCAAGGATGAATGTGGAAATGACCCATTGAACCTCAGAGTGACAAAATGTGGGTAAGCACATTTCGAAGCACTATTCTGTTTTAAATCTGGTAAAAACTCACAGTAATGGCTTCACGTATTTTCCACTAGTTGACCCAATAATTTCACCCAGCGTGCACTCAATACGTCCCAGAAAATCCTGTGAACGGGAAAGTGATTGGAGTAGTCCGTACATAATAACATAATATATGCTCATGAAATTCCAGTCAAATATAGCTCCTGTTTAGACCCATAATCAAGGACATTAAACATTGAGCATGGCCTGTGGGAACCGGAACCGACTGTGACGGATTAAGCTGGAAAACTAGGGAACTTTATCCCAAATATGCCATAGGTCATGTAGGTGTTGAGGCTTTTGTACTTATGTAATATTTGTCATGCTGTGCAAATGTTTATTAGGACACATACAGTTTATTATTTGGTTCTCAGGCACTCACTTAAAAAAACGCAGCAAGGAAGCAATCAGAGATTGCTCAATTGTATGCCCCCCTTCCGCTTTAATCCGACACTGCTCCACCATTGTTCTGTTTTGTATTGGTCTGTGGAGGCCTAATTTGGCTAATTATAAAAATTCTGTTTCAGTCACTTTTTTCGGCATGCCTCGCATAATACATGCACATATTCCACCCGGGACTTTCGCCAAATTCAAAAATGTGACCTGGTTATGAGACCTACATTCCTTGGGAGTATATTGTGGTGAAATTATGAAGCGATCGTGAACTTGGAATTTTGCATCCAATTCACTCTTTTTGGGGCAATTTCATACTTCAGGACCTATGTGATCTACTTGTGCTTTGGACAAATAAATATATCCCATTCATTTAGGTTTGATGAACAAAAGGCCATAACTCTTGAAAATATAACCGAAAGCAGAGAAACTTCACGCTGCACTGACCACATATCATGCAAATTCCATAATTGTCCATACAATATTAACCGAGATCCAGCCCGGACAAGTCCCAATTCACAAAGATTTCAAGAACAAAAGGGCCATAACTCTTGAAATATACGCGAAACGCGGGAAAAACTTCACACTGCACAACTACAGGGCACTCACCACATATCCTGCAAATTCCATACTTGTCCATACAATATTAACCGAGATCCAGCCTGGACAAGTCCAAATTCACAAAGACTTGATGAACAAAGGGCCATAACTCTTGAAAATATATGCGAAACGCAAAGAAACTTCACGCTGCACAACTACAGGGCACTGACCACATACCCTGCAAATTTCATAATTGTCCATACAATATTAACCAAGATCCAGCCCGGACAAGTCCCAATTCATGGAAATTTCAGGAACAAAGGGCCATAACTCTTGAAAATATAGGCGGAACGGGGAGAAACTTTACGCTGCACAACTGTGGGGCACTGACCACATGTCATGCAAATTTCATACTTGTTCATACAATATTAACCAAGATCCAGCCCGGACAAGTCCCATTCACAGAGATTTCAGAAAAAGGGCCATAACTCTTGAAAATGATACCGGAACTCGGAAAAAACTCTACGCTGCACAACTATGAGCCACTGGCCACATTCCATGCAAGTTTCAATCCTGTCCATCAATTATTAACCGAGATATCGCGCGGACAAGAAATTCGGACGGACGGACAGACGGACGGACGGACAAAGCGATCGCTATATGCCCCCCCTCTAGTTAGAGGGGGGGCATAAATATAGGAAATATAGGAGGTTTTGTGTAAAATATAGGAAAAGTAAGAAAAATAAAAGGAAATATAGGAGGCACTTGGAGGCTTGCAATATTACTCTCTTTTCAAGGGCCCTCTATTTTTTATCGCCTAAAGGGCTGTCACAGCCTAAAGAAAATGAATATTCATGACATTTTAATGAGTTTTTATGTGCAAATGAGACCATTTATGATGACCTCGTGCAGTGGTATGATACAACCAGAGTTTTTGATACAGATAGCGTAGCGACCACAAGTATATCGACACTTATCAATACTGTCGAAACCAGATTAATATCGGAGATAGCGAGAGGAAACTCTACTGACGCGGGTCATGTTGGGTCCGTCAGGCATGGCCGACATGACTCCCAGTGACATTGATTGTTGGCCCGGATTACAGCTGGTTTTTATTTTCAGATTTCTCGGTGTACTCCGGTACAAGTTCAGACATGTGCAGATCTGGTACGGTAACCCCTCTAATATTAGTCAATCACAGGAAGTGAAATTTTCTACTATAAAATAAGGAGGTGATCAAATTTATTAGAACAAGAACTCAACAAAATCATTCAACATCATGCATATAATACATTTTTTCTTCATGATATCAATGATTTTTTCAGGGTTCGATTGAATTTTATCCCGCAAATAAGGGTGATTGAATTTTTGATAGACGTATTGAATTATTTGAGGGATTGCCATAAGTATCAATGTGAAATCAAGTATCTTACCTTGTAGAGGAGAATACTTTCCAGAGTAAACATTCCTGGAAAACGGTCAACTGAGACAAATCCTCCCTGGGTACAGCGCTTACCAAAGAGAATTGACGCTGAAAAAGAAAATTATCATTCATAAATACATGTATGGCATTATTCTGTATCGTTATAGTGAGCTAAGGAAAATTCAAATTTCAGAAAATTTTGCAGGCCTGCAAGTAGCTCACAGTGAAAATATAGGAGGAAATTTGCCAAAATATAGGAAAAATATATGAATTTTCTTAACAAAATATAGGAAAATATAGGAAATATCGGAGTGTAAGACAGGTCACTGCTATATTAGGTTCCGAACTTCCGGTTTCACTGAATGCGATCGTAGTGATGGTGAATGAGGAGACCCGTTCTGCAGCTGGTTGAACAAAGCGAGATTTAAATGTTTTCATATTTGCCAAGCGAAGCGAGGCAAAAAATATTTTCTGAACTGTATTTCCTCATGCCAATTTGGCTCGTTTCAGAGCATTGGCAAGAGTTTTCATGAATTTTCCCACTTATTCGTCACATGACATGAGGTTATTTGGGGATTCCTGACATCATAAAGTCTGAATCGAAGCTGAATGGAATGTTACCAGTGATTCAAGTATCACGGAAGCGTTAATTGGTCAATTTTTCGCTACCGAGGCCGAAACAACCAATCATAGGTGTGTTTAGAAAAGGCTGTCAAGAAGCCGCTGACAACGGCTTTCCGGCACAAGTTTAAGAAACAGGAGCCATTCACAGCAGCTTGCCATAGGCAGAGAGTTAATATTTAGTCGGCAAATTCAACAGCATAGAGGTCACCAAACGACCTTGAGATGTGACAAGTGTCCTGTCTATTTACTGGTTTATAGATCTTTATAGATTCGTTTTTAATTTGACTGTTTCCATAATATGAACACTTACGGTGAAATACCCTTCCCACTGAGCCGAATTAGCCACAAAGGAATCTCTCAGTCCTCGGAATGGCTTATGGAGGGCTTCAAGTATGGTACAGTCAATCCAAGCCTGAAATTGTATAATAGCAATGGTAATTAAAGTATCTAGGTTTAACAAACCATGCATACTATAAATTTTCCAATCATTCAATCACACTATTGAAATTCAATCACCCCAATCACTTTTTGAGAAATAAACTGTTATTCTGGTGAAACTTAAATACAAGAAACGAACCATTTGATTTTAATACAACTGTCTGGAGGTCATGGCTCAATCATTTTCAGATTCAAAATTACATCATTTAGAATTGGAATTTCAAGTTTCCTGTTTTTCTTTTAAGGAAAGGAAAGAAAAATGGCAGTTTTGATCCCTCAAGAGGTGGGGGAGGGGTTTATGGCTTTAATAAGCTACAAACAGGGTAAAAGGACTATCCCAGCAATGCGTGCTAAAAGCGCAGCCAGCTAGGGGGGACAGGGGTCATGTCCCCCCCCCCCGGAAATTTGATAAACTACATTTAACGCATTCTAGGGTATTTGAGAGGTTCAAAAGAGCTGAAACATTCCACATTTATTTCAGTTTTGAACCATTCTAAAATTTCAAATAATAACAAAAACCGAACAAATCAACCAAAAAACTTTTTTGGACTATTCTATGTGAAGAGTAAATTTACGGGAGACAACTGATATTGCCATACTGTTATTACCGGTAGTCAGTCTCCTGCCTGTAGGGCCGACCCATGCGAACCCCCACCACGTACGGGCCTGTATATTTGTTTACAGCATTATTCTGAGAAATTACAACTATAATGCATTCTGTTATATTTATACGATTCTGCTTTTTATCTAGTATATTTTCAAGTATATATCGGATCCTGCAAGGACCTTATTCATCGATTCATTCTTCCATGCATAGAACTTCGAGAATCAAAGATGGCGACAGAATTTCAGCATGGGGTGAATGTAAAAATAGCATGTATTGTGATTTCTGTGTTTGTTGATTATCGCTGTTCTCTCTAAGAAATGAATGTTACATCAGCCCCTTAGCCTGAAACATTGGCTAAGGAGTCTATATTTTTTTTTTTTTTTTGGTTGTTGTTGCTGACCCCTTAGCCCGAATCACTTATACAGACCGAAAAGGAAAAAAATAAATAAGACGTCAGTCGCTCGAGATCTTTAACTGCACACGGCGTGGGGAATTGAGACAGAGGCACAAAAAGCATTTTATCGAATAAATAATATGATTTGGCATCTCCAGCACTATGACAACCACCTAATGACTCCTTTAATTAGATGGAATCTGCCATCAAACACGGATTTTGTCAATCTCGAAACCAGAGCTATCCGGTCCTGTCCTTCCTACTAGGCTCTGGGACAGCGCTCAGCAGTACGATCGGTCATTGGATAGCACACAAAACCCTAGAAATTAGAACATAACGAGAGCATATCTGTGGAGATTAAGCCAACGTCCCGACGTCATGGATGTTACGAGCGCGTCTGAAACATTTTCTATTCTGACGTCATGACGTTATGACACTGGCCATTAAGATGACTCATGACTGACGTTTTATAAGGAATAGGATATGTTCCAATGGAACCGGAAGGGGCCACGTGAAAGAATTTTTCAATGTATTATGGGACCCACTTTCAGCGACCGTCGTCCCAGGGGTTCGTCGGAGCGACCAATTTTCCAGCGGAGAGCGACCCCTGGTGGCGAGGTTGGGATTTTGTCATTTTGCCGTTGTGTTTCTTTTGCCATAGTTTACAGGGACATGCGCAGAATGGGGTTGACCTTTTGACTCACGTCATCAAGAACCAATAGCGACGTCGTGTGTTTATACACGTGATCAGAAAGGTAACGAGATCAAGGTCATATTCTCACAAGATGTCAGAAAGGCGCGAAAACGTTAAAACATACCGAAATATGGATAGTAATTTCTGCTAACTGACCGCTAGATGGCGCCGCGGTATATTACTGCACGCTTGGCTGAACACAGGTGCCAGCCGTCTTTTGACTGCCGCTTAAACGGTGTATGACCGACAGTGTATTGAGCCCGACTCAAGATTACCCAGCATGGGGTCGATTGGGGTCTCCAACTTACTCGTTAATAGTACAATCAACTCCCAATGTATTATCTTTAAATATATTTAACTGTGATAGAATATCTGATCTTATAGGCAAGCCTGTTACACACACACACAAGGCATAAGTGGGAGCAGATATTGAACATTGAATTTAAGCAATAAAACTTAGCCAAGAATTTTACAAAATATGCACTTCACAAACCGATAAATATTAATAATATATTTGTTAAAGCGAATTGTAACATTTGTTGTATTAAACATGTATTCTTACAGATTATTGGGGCATTTCGACCTACCAGTTATAGTACAATGCTTGTGAACATATTCAAGAAAAATTGTATCGATACCGTGTGAATTTCAATGAATAAAACTTCCATGTTCCAGTTTCAGTATTACGTCAACAAACATAAATCACAGCATTCTAATCTCGGAAGAGGAGTTCACCCATTGTATTTGGAAACAAATACTCATATAAAGTCTATTACAGTCTCCGTTTTCAGGGTGGATTAACGGTGTAAAGAAGCTGAGCGATATTGTTTTTGGTGTTGATCACATAATCATCTTATGAAAATCAACCTGCTGGATGTTCCTGTCCATACCGTTTTCGAAGGCGCAATAATGACAAGAACCCAAGCTACAATATGATAGAAGAGCTTTCGATTCTATTGTTCGACTTCCTCCTTTGCAAACATAAAGTTGACGACTTTCTGAGTAAAACAAAACTCTAATGATTATCTATTCTACGGCAAACGTTAAGACGGAAATGTGACAATACATTAGGTGTTGATTATCGGGAGGATCAAAGAGACATCACATGAAACCTTCGCCTCGTGAAATACACAATTGCCACCAGATGGCGCTTTTACTTTCTATCGTATGTTTTGAACATTATTTGAATCAATATATTTTGACATTCACCTCAATTCCCACAGAAACACATAGCATTTAAAACAATACACGCACACGTATACAAAGTTAGATACAGGGTCTCACAGCGTCCTTAAAAAGGACACAACTATAAAATCAAATGACCATTTTTCCACAAAATCAAATGACTTTATTTTAGAAAACTCATAGATTAAAGTGAATATCAGGGGCAAAAGGCACAGTAGTTTGTGTAAAACACTCAAAGAACACAAACTGACAATGTTTTGGCATGTTCAACACCAATGAGTGATATTAGCCATTTTGCAAAATTAGTTTTTTCAAATAACGACAAAGCTATTTTCAAACAAGCACTTTGGCGAAAATCCTGCATCTAAATCTAGACGCGAGATGAACAGTCTCATCATTGGAGATGTGGTATTTGCTGGAACACCCACAGACGCCATTAGCGATATCAACGTTCATACAATAATAATGAACGGAAATGTTTATGTGTTTATGAAGCTGCAGTAAAAGATCAAAAGTATTTCGCATTTTCAATCAGAACGACACACCGGTACATCAATTTGGGAAATATTATGTCTTTGTTACATTATGACACGAGCCAATGTATGCCAAATATTGGCGAAGCTTCCAAGAGAGCAATATTGTTTGTCTGACATTTAAGCATACAAATGTTAATGAACCGGTATAGATATGCCTCGTGAGTTTCGAAAACATTTCAGAAATGACATTAAAATTAATCACTGGAGCTGTGGTATTTACTGAACTATCTTTGGGAGCCAACATCGATGTATAAATTATTTGTTTCGTACTATTGGGAATTTAGGGGCCCCTCACTATGAAAATGTCAGTGTTTGTCTAAATTGAGTAAAACGTCAAAGTATTTCTCATAGATACATAGTTATCGACTTTTCCAAGGACAAAAAGCTACACCTCGGTGCTCACTATCAATGGTAGCCCCGGGGGATCGGTATACGGTAACTGCGCACGTGTCAGCAACAATAAAATGGGTAAACCTGGAATGAAAGTTTTAAGAACTAACTAATCACCTTAAACGTCCGGACATTACTTTTCATCTGTTTTGAAGTATAAACAGTGCATTTATACACAAGGTACTCACAAACTAATGTTTTATTAACCACATCTTCTAGTAAAATAAAGAAATAGAACACCACGGGTGTATGGTACACCGGTACACATATTAAAGGAGAAGAAAACATTTGACTACTGTATACACTGACTGAAAGATCTATCTCCCCCGTATCCAAAAATGTCAGCAAATATTTTTTGCGATTTTTTCTACTCGATTAAATCGCCGATCAACCTTCGCCTCGTGCAATACACAATTGTGATCCATGTTTAATCGGCCCAGCAGGTATCGTCACCTGTCACCAGGTCTCAGCGTTAATAGCCACGGACCGCGGCCCCCACTTAATTACTCCAGCTAAACACCTTATAGTGTCTTTCTCTAAAAATTCTCAAATTTCAAATTGAAATGGAAGCAAGAAGATATGTAATAATTAGATCAAATGAAGAACCATGAGATAGAACACGGTATGGTATGTATAACGCCATGCTGGCAAATATCGTTGGCTGAACGGTGTTTTACCTATAAACTTTTAACAAGGGTTATGTGTAACCCGGCAGCTCGCCTTTTGGGTATTCAATAACATGCAGCTTCACATAAAGATCGAGCCCTTCAGGTTGCACATCACTGGCAATGACAATACATATTGCAATAAAATTTGACTTCTTCGTCAGTGATGCTGAAGTTGGATTGAAACATGAACTATATTATAAAACTTGAAATAAAGATTACCTTTTTTTCCAAAAGTAAGCTTATACATGTCATTATGAATACATGTACAATTGAAATTTGGTCTGAGATGTGGGTGTGAAATGCCTGGACAAATATGGTTCGTGCAAAAGCTTGAGGTTAAATCATGATGAGGAATGGGATTCGATACCAAAATTGAAGGAAATGGTGTTCTTCATTAAAGGCGACACAAAATTCCAAACCACCAGGGGTTAATATTTAATATTGTACTTCTGAAATGAAATAATGTCATTAAACTATTAGTACCGTAATTACTATAAAGGAATAAATTTTAGTTGATTTGACGTGTTTGTGTATGTAACAGGTCGGTGTAAGAACGCATTGTTGAGGCTTTTGTTGAGGCTTTTGTGCAGCTGAAAAGGGTCACGTCTAGATGCATTGTTGAGCTCAGACAGGCTATTGTAGGCTCTGTCTTGTGCGTAATTCTTACACCAAGTATAAACCTACAATGTACACTGCATCTCCTACCTAATAGGTTAGTATCACATATAAGAGATGTATGCAGCTTCGCAAAAAGATCGAGACCTTAAGGATGGCACATCATTTGAGGTTGCACATCATTGGCAATGCACATCATTTAAAATAATAAATTTATTAAGAAATATGATTTCTATATTTAGTGATATTGAGGTTGGATTGAAGGAGGAACTATATTATATAACTACCAATAAAGATTACATTTTTTCCAAAAGTAAGTCTACACATGCCATTGCATAGATCTGATGAATACATGTTCATGTAGTTAGGAACAATAGGTGTGCAATTTTGAGCACGTTCTTGGTGTAACTTTGTGTGATGATATGTGAACAAACAAAGCTAATAACAGTGCAATAGTAGGACTAAATCTATCATTTCCAACAGGCAATAGGACACTTGCACTGTGGTAAACCTTCGCATTTGTATGCAAATAAAAGAACGCAATGACAACTGTGTCCAATCATACTGCAATGCTCCATAATAATGTGCACGGGTAAAGACTGAGCTCACAAACTGATTCAAACTCACTTTTAATTAATATAGTAAGTTAAATGTGTGGACACAGATATGGTTGTACAAAAGCTTCAGGGTCAACGAGAATTTGATAAAATTTTAGGAAATGGCGTCCTTCATTTAAGGCGACACGAAATTAAAAACTAACAGGGGTTCGGTACTGCGGGATTCCCCCGCCAGTTATTTTGATATTGTACTTCTGAAATAAAATAATGTCAAAAACTATTAGTAAATACTATAAAGGAATATACTGTATGTGATTTGGTATGTATGACTGTGTATACAATGTACACTGCATCTCATGCCTAATAAGAAGTCAAAATTATTCTAAGTCCAGCCTAAACAGAAAAGATTAACCCAGAAAACTTTCTAAGTCCAGCCTAAACATAAAAGTCTAACCGGACACCAACACCGACACCAACACCAACACCAACACCGCCACTTTCCCCCTCTCTCTCCCAATACCTCGCCTACTTCGTATACGGCGAGCTAAAAATGAGCTACTTTCGGTTTTTTCGTGAAAACCTATGCAAGATATAGGCTGAAAATGCAAATTGAACCCTCATTTTTAAATCAAACTGGAAGCAAGTAAAACATTTTCTTTGGGAAAATAAAATAGCACATCGTATTGATATACTATTCAAAATTAACTAAAAATGCTGGCAAATGTTGTCACCCGTACAGAAATGCTTGATTTTCAGCTTCGAAAACCATTGTCCAATCTAATCTAGGTTAATTTCCCCGGCCATGTTGAGCAGTGGAGGCGATCTGCGCCTGACAGAGTTGTCTTCCCTTACCAATCTAAGTTGGACATGTCAATGGAAGTTTTTTCTCACACATTTGATCACATTTTGTCAGCATCAAAACAGTCATGAGAGATGGTACATGGTTAAAGAAGCTCAGGTCGGATCAAATTGGCATATTTTTTCTCTCCCGTTTCGTTATTTTCGTCAGCGAAAAGCCGCTATTCGCGCATAAATTTTTGCTCTTGGCTGTGATAGGAATGCCACGCCCCCTTACCTATATTCACCTATCACAGCCAGAGTTTCTGGATTGGAAATGCCACGCCCCCTTACCTATATTCACCTATCACAGCCAGAGTTTCTGGGTTAATCAGCCCCTTTAAAGATGGACAGACACGCAAAAATCTCAAAATTTTCAAAAGCCACAAAAATGCCCTCAGTTTGTACAGAATAAGCGAAAATGCTTATGTACAATTTGATTTGGCTCAAAGCGTCCGTTTTGTTATATTTTGATGCGCCTAAACATTCAAAAATAAAACCTTGGCAGTGCCAAGGTTTCTCCGATGAAGAGAGCCACGCGCGCACTTCGTTGCCAGCGGTGAGTGACGTCATACATTTTTGTGTTCGACGGAACTTTTCGAAGCGAGCGCACATGGCGGGAAAACGATAAAGATTGCAACTTTCGTGCGGTTTTCGAGCTCGTTTTCGTTTTATCGTCGAAACTTGGATCACAGGAAATAAGATCGCGCGCCAAGAATGCAGTTTTCAGTCAAGAACACAGTTTTCAACCTAGCGAAGTGTCGTTGTTCGTTTCGTGACTCTTTTCTTGACGGGACGAACGCAGACATGAAAACTTAGCTGGTTACAACCCCATTGTCAACAGAAAGGAAAATGGAGAACTTCCCCAGTGAAGAACTGTAGACCCAGGTCGAGTATCGGCGACCTAGGGGCCTACGGCCACAGGTTCAACTGATAAAATCGGGAGAAATGGCACGTCTTTGGAAATGGAAAGGTACGGTAGACTTTTGAGTGGTTCATTTTTGGGGAAACCTTTGAATCAACCGTGTTGAACGGTTTTATTCCCGAGTTTGTCCGGTTTTGTCAGTTTGATGGTTTGTGGGGCTTGGCCTCAATGTGAATGACTATTTATTCGAATCAAACTCAAAAGATGACGGTTGGTTGTCTCTTGACCCCTCGTTCATGGGTGAGATGAGAAATTAGGAAAAAGAGGAGAACTTAGGGGAAAAAACTTGATGTGAATTTTATTATTATTTTATTATATTTATTAATTTTCATAACTTATTTAAAGTATACTCGGGCATCAACATACTTTACCGTACAGCGTTCTAAATAGAATAATCCACATGGATGATATTTGAACCACCAGAAATGATCCATGGATTAATTTTAATGCTAATTTTACTGATTTTTCTTCGGCAGAAATCAATACTGTGTATTAAAATTCCATTCAAAAGTTAACTTTGTACTTATGAGCCGTTGCAATGGCCATGGCTTAGGCTTAAAGGTGAAATGCAAAGGTTTACAAATTTTCCTTTTTATATTCTTCGTGGGCTAGTTAATGATGGAAATATCAGCCTTTGTATTTCGTTTGGTTTTATTTGAAGTATTTTGTCTCCTGGTAGCTTTTGAAAAGTGCTTCAAAGTTAGTATCTCCAGCCCGGTCAATTTGATAAATGAAATCCGCATCGCTTATCTGCCCTTGTTTGACGCTGTTTTGTGACGTCACATCAGACCATCTGGCCGCACGTCAGTACTTGTAACATTCAGTCTCCGGGTGGCTGGTCTGACGTGACGTCACAGTCAAGGAAAGATAAGCGATGAGCTTTTGCAAATCTGAACTCAGCTGTGCTAGGAGTACCAACTTTTGAAAAGATTCTAACAGACAAAATAATTCAAATTTCACCAAGTGAAGTAGATAGACTGGTATTTCTATCATTATTCAACCTATATAAAATGTAAAAAGGAGAATCTAAAAGCCTTTGCATTTCACCTTTAAACAAATAAATGTTGCATTTCCTGTAATGGCTCAGGAAAAAATCCATATATATATATTTTTTTTTTTGTCACATTTTTTTTACCTAGTATTAACTGAAGATCAGACCCGTAGCCAGGGGGGGTTATTTTGGGTTCGGGAAAACCCACCTTTCGGAAATATTATATATTTTTCTCATATAAATGCCCTTTTCAAATTGAAGCGAACCCCCTATTTGCCCTTTTTCCCATACAGCGAACCCCCTGATGTGCCCTTTTGGAGTGAAGGCGAACCACCCCTCAGTAAATCCTGGCTACGGCCCTGAAGATGTCTGCCGAATTATACAAACCAAGTAAAGCAGAAATGAAAATGAACAAAACTGATGTTCAGTATTACATCAATCATGTCGATAGACAACTATTTTTGAGTTCTATTGTTTCTGGGTTTTGCAAAAGCATCACACATTCTCCTGACCAGGCCTTATATTGTATATTTTTTTATCATTACAGACATTAGGCAGATTTGGGCAGAGAATAATCTACATGATGGAAGCCGAGATCAAAGTCAATGGGTCATTTGACAGTCCTGAAGCAGACTAATAGAAACATCAACCTGATTAATCAAACTTGACTGCTGGTACAATTATGGTCCCAGTATGTGATTCTGTTATCTTTCCATGGGAAGTAGATGACCAACCTCAAGGACAGAAGAAGAACCAGCATAAAAATGAACTTTCGGATTTGTGTTGAAGAAGTGAAAACTCATATCGCCACTGTCCAAGAGTATAACCTACTGTCTCTGATTGGGTAAAAAATGTGGCACAGTGACACACAGGCATTCATTTCTAATCAGTCTTCATATATACAGCATGTATATCTTCTTTAGAGAATATATTTATAGCACATTCCGAAGGAGTGGTGTAAGATGCTTAAATTTAACAAAAAGACAAATTACAGTGTCATACTAGGTATGATATTGGGCAGATCATGATCGCTCCAGAAAGTATTGATCATAGAGCATGCGTATTGATGGAGAGCCACGCACAGAAAACCTGCGTGCTACATTGTGGGGCGCTATGATGTGTAGGACAGAAGGCCACAGTCGGTTGACATGAGAATGGTAAAAACAGGGCACCAACATTTATAGATATTGCTGATTGGAGTGCCAACACAATTAGACTGAATTATTTATAGTGGATGAATCCATTGACAGTTGTTATATAATCAGGCCTCTCAGTTGTCCTATTTGTTCCTACTTTTTGAGAAATTGTCCTACTATTCCTACTTTTTGAACATTTGTCCTACTTTTTTGATCAACATAGTTATGTAGCTCTCTTTTCAGTTCTTGGGATAAATAATATATGATCCATGCCACATAATTTGGCCTCAGTTGACATAGTTATGGATTTTTTCTGTTTCTAAGTTTACAAATGCTGTTCGAAAAATTAGAAGAAATAGGGTGGTTTAGGAGTACACAGAATCTGACTGTAGGTGTACACCAAAACTACACCGAGTAAATTAGCAGGCCTGCAAGCGCCTCCTATATTTTTGAGTCATTCCTAGATTTTCCTATATTTTACTCAAAACCTCCTATATTTCCTATATTTTGAGTTTTTCTCGTGAAAACTTTCACCAACATGACCAATGCTTTGAAAAGAATCGATTTGTCATGAGGAAATACATTTCTGAATTTTTTTTTCGCCGGTCTCGCTGTGCTCGGCAACACATTTCAATCTCTCTTTGTTGAACCAAGCAGCAGAACAGGTATCCTCAATCACCACCAATATGACCACATTCTCAGTGGAACTAATTTGATTGATATCTGAAAACTACAAAGTTTGGAACATACAATGTAGTAGTGAAATGTCCTACACTCCTGTTTTCCTATATTTATAGCATCGTATTATCACTTGTTGCTTGATACTTGGAATATGTATTATGTGAGGCATGGCAAAAAAGTGACTGAAATAGAATTTTTATAACTATCCAAATTAGGCCTTCACCAACCAATAAAGAACAGAACAATGGCGGGGCAGTGTCGGATCCTTCCTGTGTTTATAGAGAAAATTCCTATATTTTTCCTATATTTTTGCAAATTTCCTCCTATATTTTCACTGTGAGCGATCGCTTTGTCCGTCCGTCCGAATTTCTTGTCCGGGCAATATCTCGGTTAATATTTGATGGACAGGATTGAAACTTGCATGGAATGTGGCCAGTGGCTTGTAGTTGTGCAGCGTAGAGTTTTTTCCGTCTTCCGGTATAATTTTTAAGAGTTATGGCCCTTTTTCTGAAATCTCTGTGAATGGGACTTGTCCGGGCTGGATCTTGGTTAATATTGTATGGACAAGTATGAAATTTGCATCATATGTGGTCAGTGACCCACAGTTGTGCAGCGTAAAGTTCCTCCACGTTTCGCTTATATTTTCAAGAGTTATGGCCCTTTGTTCCTGAATTCTCCGTGAATTGAGACTTGTCCGGGCTGGATCTCGGTTAATATTGTATGGACAATTATGAAATTTGCAGGATGTGTGGTCAGTGCCCTGTAGTTGTGCAGCGTGAAGTTTCTCCGCGTTTCGCATATATTTTCAAGAGTTATGGCCCTTTTTTGTTCAAATCTTTGTGAATTGGGACTTGTCCGGGCTGGATCTCGGTTAATATTGTATGAACAATTATGAAATTTGCAGGATATGTGATCAGTGCCCTGTAGTTGTGCAGCGTGAAGTTTCTCCACATTTCGCCTATATTTTCAAGAGTTATGGCCCTTTTTTCTTCAAATCTTTGTGAATTGGGATTTGTAGGGCTGGATCTCGGTTAATATTGTATGAACAAGTATGAAATTTGCATGATATGTGGTCAGGTGTGCAGCGTGAAGTTTCTCTGTTTTCGGTTATATTTTCAAGAGTTATGGCCCTTTGTTTAAACCTAAGTGAATGGGATATATTTATTTGTCCAAGCTGGATCTCAGTCCATAACCGATTTGAACCAGGAAAATGGCTATATTATATGTTATTCTAGATTCCAAAGAAGACAACATAGGTCCTGAAGTATGAAATTGCCCTAAAAGCAGTGAATTGGATGCAAAATTCAAAGTTCACTGATCGTTTCATAATTTCACCACAATATACTCCCAAGGAATGTAGGTCTCATAACCAGGTCACATTTTCGGATTTGGCGAAAGCCCTGGCGACCATCTTGCATCGAAGCATCGTATTATCACTTGTTGCTTGATACTTGGAATATGTATTATGTGAGGCATGGCAAAAAAGTGACTGAAACAGAATTTTTATAACTATCCAAATTAGGCCTTCACCAACCAATAAAGAACAGAACAATGGCGGGGCAGTGTCGGATTAAAGTGGAAGTGGGGGGGGGGCATACAATTGAGCAATCTCTGATTGCTTCCTTCCTGTGTTTATAGAGAAAATTCCTATATTTCTCCTATATTTTTGCAAATTTCCTCCTATATTTTCACTGTGAGCCACTTGCAGGCCTGAATTAGATGTAGTTTAGCTGTAGATTAGGTGTAGTTAAGCCGTATCCAAATATGTAAATTAGTTTAGGTGTACCTCATACACCTCAACTACACCTAAATTACATCTAATCTACACCTAAGTTTTGGTGTACACCTGAAGTCTGTAAGGGTAATGCAAATAAGGGAATTCTATTCGAACCATCAGGGAGTAATCCAGACGGGTTTTGATACCGGTATCTGCGCTCAACCTCACACGCCCAAATACTGACAAACCAATTTGAATATCGGCTAAAATCTAAACCAAAAGTACTTAAAATCAATCTAACGGACTTACTTTTATTATTTTTCGCAGTAATAATTGATTATTTCCCATGTACAGCCAGTTAAGAGACTAAATTTTTACACTCGCATCGCGCTTCTTGACGAAATTCATCCGGGCCGCCATTTTAGCATGCTTTAAGCCCACTGTGCATTGGTTTTGCGCGGAATGTTTTCTTCTGGTTTTGCGTGTTTCCGGTTTCGCATTAGTCGACCGGTGTTGCCCAAAAATGCCTGGATTAGTCCCTGACCATATTCACATGTATTGCTTTTTACGGGGCTATGTCCCGTAGGGACTAATGGTCCTGTATTGTAGTCAGGAAAATTGAGAAAATTTGGTACCGTTGCCAGGGTGACTGGTTGTTTATTTAACTGCTTTAGGCTTTGAGAGGAAGAGCAGAAGAAAAAAGTCCTCAAGTTATTCAGCTACTGCAGATAGTTTGATCAACTATTTTGGCTAGATTTTGTTTCACCTGGTCTATATTAGTGAAGTTAAATATTTTCTGCTATTCTTATATATGTTCATATGTCATTTTCACAGAGATTTCCTGCTTTAGAGCATGAATACAAAATGGATACTATTCAGAGGTTGACTTAGAGTGTTTTCCTGAAAGGATGTCATAAATTGCTGGTTGATAAAAAACTTTATTAGAACACTTAACATATACAGAAGAAAATAGTTTAAGGCAGACTTATCATATGTTTGCCATGTTGGCAAGAAATTCTAATTTTCTAGGCTTCCATTCTTGCAGAAATTGTATACAGGGTATGTAACTTAATAGGGCTAATACACAAACATCCCTCCACCAGACCCTCTATAGCTTTTAGAACAAAGACACATGCGTGACACTGCATGACCCAGGTCAATGGCTTGATTCACTTAGCTGATAGGGTCAATTGATAGGGTCAAAGTCCAAGTCATTCTGTTTAGATACCAGTAAGCTACATGTACAAGTCTGCATACAACCATTGTAATAATTTATCACCTTCCACACCAGGAGTGAACTGGCAGGTGGAGGTACATGTATATAATATGCCATGATAGGATACATCCCAGCATAGATCCAGTCCATCTAATCCTGAGGATTTTACATTGTATCTAAATATTCATCTTTTGTCATTTACTGCTGAAGGATATGCTTTCTATAATCTGAAAAAAGTAAAAATATTTTAAAAATATCGGTGACATGCAGAGAAGACATTATCTATCATTTCATCAGGTTGGTTTCATAATAAATGTCTGTCCCATCAGTCACAAGTTATTTTTTTAAATATATATATGTGTACAATTACACTAATGCACTACAGATCTTTATTGAGAGAAATATGTGAGACTACAAATTGTATGGCTTTTCACCATGGAACTGAACATCAAAGAGTTAGTGGAAATATTCCAACAGCCTATTTTACATTTAAATAGCCCCGTTTCAGTGCCTAAGGCTCTAGTTATACCTACCAAGAGATCAAGGAATAAACAAGGATGCCTCGAGAGACTAAGTTTAGCCCGGACTGGCTTAAGCTGAAAGACAATAATGACCATGTGATAGGCCATTTGTGTTCGCAGAGGACAGAACACACTTCGTGGTGCAATATGTGCCAGAAAACCATTGACACCAATTCCTGAGGAAAGGACCAGTTGTTCCATTGTGCTACTCCTCGGAAGCATAAAGAAGTGGCAATGGCTTCCCTGTTTACATGTTTATTATTAACCCAATGTATCCTATGGATGAATTGTTGAAATAAATTTCTTCTCGTCAGCACATGTATCACTCTGAACCAGGTGCATCAACATTTCTTTCAAATCAATGCTGGGATAATCATTAACCAATCTTCTTTAAATAGGTCATTTAATTCCAAAGTTCTAAGCGTATTTTAGGTGAAAATTCAACATCACCTCATCCCATCTCATCAGTGTTTTCCAGCTGTTTCCTTGAACTTTGGAATTTGCATATGAACTTCGGTGTATGCTTTAACCTGCAAAACCTTGCGACCCTGTCTGCGACTAAACATTGAGACTTTCTTCATCACAAGCACCATGAGCAGAAAGGCTGGGCAATTCTATTTGAACAGTTTAGGTGTTTTTACTATCAAGAGTTATATTTGTAATGTCTATGGAGAATTGAAGAAGTTAAATTTTGAAAATTATCCGTCATATCTTTGGTGTTTGACTGTTTTCCAATGTTTTAATTATAGCAGTCTCTTGTCATATTATTATACAACTTTGACATGGGCGAGAATTTTTTCAAAAATATGTTCTATTATTACTGCTTTAAATCGAAAGAAATGCTTGTCAAGGTGAGGTTGCATTGCAAGGATGGATGCCAGAACAGAGGCCTTAATTAAAATTGGGGTGCACACTGTGCATATGATCAATTAATTGAATTGAATTTCTGACCTTTTGATTCCTCAGACAGACTGACTGATGATGGCATGTAGTTGTCAGTGTGGTTGTGAATAAGTGTTCATATTTTCACTAAAATACTTCAGTTGTGTTCTACAACCATAAAATACGGTATTTTATTGCGGTTCTCACGATGAAAGTCTAACGATCATGTGTTATTGTGTGATTTATGGTTGTAATGTCAGCCTTCATCGAACAAATTGTTGTTTTATTTTTGATAGTTTCTGACTTCTCAGAGCTTCAGACTATTCCCAAGATACAACGTTAATGTTGTGCCCAATTAGAGGCAAACAAAAATAAAAAATTAAATATATTTTTCCTGTTTTCAATTATTTTTAGGAGGACACTTCTCAGTAAAGCACAAATACTAGTGCTGGATGGGTCGGTCCCGTGCGAGACTCAAACCCGCGTCCTCAGAGTTTGGCACCGAATCGCCAGCAGTAAATGCAAGCAGCCTAGACCCCTCGGCCACCTCAGGAAGTTCGCAGATCGGAGTCTAGACTACGTACATTTACTACCCCTCTATGTAATGGCACAGCTCCTAAAGCCGATAATATATATATACTAATGCCATTCAGAAAGTAGTTAACATTTATATCCAATTATTTTTAGGATGACACTTTCTCAGTAAAGCACAAATACTAGTGCTGGATATTTGTCCTGCATTGAGAATCAATGTTCATGGAGATTCCTCATCAATTAAGTTTCATATTTGACTAAAAGCCTCCTATTTTGCAAGAATTTGGGGTCTTGAATATTCTCACTAATTTGAGCGCATTTTCCAGCCGAAAAAAAATTTGCTGCGCCAAATAGAGGGTGTGCCCAAATCAGCATAATCTAAAAGCCCTGCTTGATAGCGTAATCAGAAACCTGTACATGTAGTAACAGTTGTTGTTTTTTAGCCCACCATCACCAGATGGTGGGCTGTTCAAAACGCTTTTCGTCCGTGGTCCGTCGTCCGTCTGTAAACAATTACTTGTTATCGCGATTTCTCAGGAACTACTTTATGGATCTTTCTCAAATTTGGTACACAGGTTCCCCTTGGGGTCTAGTTGTGCAAGATAACTTTTCTGGTCCGATTCGAAAATCCAATATGGCCACAAGGCGGCCATCTTGGATTTTCCCATGAAACATTGTTATCGCGATTTCTCAGGAACTACTTTATGGATCTTTCTCAAATTTGGTACACAGGTTCCCCTTGGGGTCTAGTTGTGCAAAATACCTTTTCTGGTACGATTCGAAAATCTAATATGACCACCAGGCAGCCATCTTGGATTTCCCCATGAAACATTGTTATCGTGATTTCTCAGCAAGTACTGCATAGATCTTTCTCAAATTTGGTACACAGGTTCCCCTTGGGGTCTAGCTGTGCAAGATACCTATTTTGATTTGATTCGAAAGTCCAATATGGTGGCCATGTTGGATTTCCCCATGAAATTTTGTTATCGTGAATTCTCAGGAAATTACTGCATGGATCTTTGTCAAATTGGGTACACAGGTTCCCCTTGGGGTCTAGCTGTGCAAGATACCTATTGTGATTTGATTCGAAAGTCCAATATGGCCACCAGGTGGCCATCGCCGTTCCCATGGTATTTTGTTATCTGCGTGAATTCTCAGAAATTACTGCATGGATCTTTGTCAAATTGAATTTAGGTTCCCTTTACTTAATAAGCCGTTTCAGTATTTAATCCGTTTATTACATATGTTTATGAAACTTTTGCACATGTAATAAAAGGATTTTATATGTGCAAACTTCAACATATGTCTAAAAGTGCGAATTTATTCCACAAAACGTGTGCAAAACTTTTCAACATATGTGGAATAGTTAATTTATTTAACATATGTGTAATACTTTTCAACATATGTGTAATACTTTTCAACATATGTCTAAAACTTTTACACATATGTCTAAAAGTTTTACACATATGTCTAAAAGTTTTCGACATATGTTGAAAAAAAAGGTTTTTACACATATGTCTAAAACTTTTACACATATGTATAAAACTTTTCAACATAAGTGAAATAGTTATTTTATTTCACATATGTGCAAAACTTTTCCACATATGTCTAAAAGTTGCGACATCTGCCCTAGGCATCGACTGCTCCCTGGTATCATTTTGGCGCCTTTTCCTCCTGCAAACAAAGGAACAATCTTTCCACAGTGATAACATATTCAGTAAGGTTGACCTTGAAATGGCTGTAACAGACTTGAGTTCGTGTGTTAATTTATCTGTGACCTAGCTGATTACTCCTACACTACCGTGTTTCGATCCTGTATGTCAGATGTCTTGTTAATTCAGGCTTTGTTCCTACCCCAGCCCCGTTCTCCTCTTTCGTTTGAAGTTCGCATACTCTGTACTACATATAGCTACCAAAAACAGGGGCTTGTTGTTGGTCAGTTAATAATTTAGGATCTTAATTTTTATATATACTCTCCTCGTACTCATATTTATGGAGCAGGATGAGAGTATATAAGAATATTAATATCATAATTAATAACTGACCAACAAGCCCCTGTGTTATACCGCAGTTTGTACGATCTGCTTCAGCTACAGGAGTAGAAGTGCGTTTTGGGACGATGATCATGCATGGACCTTGAATCTAAGGTAATATAGTACTATTATTATTATAAGCTTCCGTGTCCTCACTGTAGTTCCACATGTCTCGCATGGTCGGAGAGACGAAAAACAAACCCCGAAGGGACAGCGCCATTTTAAAATGGTCGTTAGATAACAAACATTCACGAGAGATTATACCACAGGGAGCAGTCCATTTCCTTTAACTCTCCTGGCATTTATTTAACATATGTACAAAACTTTTGCACATATGTGGAAAAACACTTTATTTGACATATGTGGAAAAGTTTTGCACATATGTACAAAAGTTTTCAACATATGTGAAATAGTTAATTTATTTTACATATGTGTAAAACTTTTCAACATATGTGTAAAACTTTTCAACATATGTGTAAAACTTTTGCACATATGTCTAAAAGCTGTTTTTTAAACATATGTGGAATTCTTTTGTATATATGTGCAAAACTTTTCAACAAATGTGGAATAACCGATTAAATACTGAAACGGCTTGCCATACCCCTTGTGATCCAGTTGTACAAGATACCTTTTTTGGTCCATTTCGAAAATCCAATATGGCCGCATCTTGAATTTCACATGAAACTCAGAAAATTACTGCATGGATCATTTAGTGTTCAGGGGGGACAACACAAGTTAGAAACTCATCTATTGCAATTCTTTAGTAAAAATTTCTTTCAGCTACTTTCGCTAGTTACAGCCAGATGAGCTACAGTGCCGTGCACTATCTTTCCTGAGTTATTGTGCCATCTGATTTCCAAAAGTCCAGGGAATAAAAAATTTGACCCAACGATAAACTATAGCGAGTCCTGACGTCGCAAGATAATGTTACGCTAGTTCCACAATGACATCTTCTCTTCCATTACTGTGGGCATGAAACGACAATGCAATTGATTGAATATGGAGTGGATTGGCTTGATGATTTTGAGGTTACTGTGATAACACGAATTTGTGACACAGTCACACACATGGACAGACAGCTTTTCTATCAAGCTCTAAATAGGGTTGTCTCGACCCCTTATGCTATGTCGATGGACCCTGCCTTTACATATAGCCCTGTACCAAAACATCATTTCATAAAACCTGAATCTTACCAGCCAAACATCTTTATCAACATACTAAGATATTTAATTTTTCAGATGAGAATGTGCTTGACAATTTGATTCCGAAAAACAAACATTGCCGTTTTTTTTCTCAAACAAACGATCATTAGCTTTGATGTAATGTTGTTCTTGTTTTGAAGAGGTGAAAAGTTATTTAACTATTCACTGATTGTTTGTTTTCTTCTGTTTACCGATTCCCCCAAATTCGCTAGTTGTTTAACTTTGGTTATTTCAAGTTGTTGCGATACAGAGCCATTCGGATAATCTCAAACTTTCAATCTCTGTCAAAGGCTACATGGCTTTGTGAAGACCCAGTGTGTGGGGAACGGCAGGGGCATTTTATTTTTCGCCCTCAGTAAGTGACTAAAGGCAGGGTTAATTGACATGGCATAAGGGGAGATAACCCTTTTGGAGGTTGCAATTCTATATTCTTCGATCGGGGTCCAATGGCAAAACATGCTTGCTGCCCTGTTTTGTTCATTTCTGAGGCCATGATTTTCTCTCGTATCAGAAATGTGACATCTCAAACCAAAATTATATTGCCACACAATAATTATATATAGGAATTTTAATTATTAGAAAGAACCGGGTATGGTTTTGGTTTCAGGTGTCCTACTGTTACAAGAGAAAATCTTCCCTAGGAAAGACCAAAATAGGCCATCGAGCACATGTTGATATATCATATCTCCAATTTAATGCAATGGCCATTGCAATTATTTCAAAGCTGAGATTTCAAATGTCTTGAAAATATCAAGAAAATAATATAATTTTACAGATATTTGAATGGGAGAAAAAATGACTTTATTTACCATGACAATCACAACAAAGGAGTTTTTCTTATGTAAATGTCACATATCCTTTCAATTTTAAGACTTGATTGCCATATCGCTGCTCGTTTGGTATAAAGGGCTTACACCCCAACAGCCATGAATTTCATATGGTATATTGCCTGGACAAAATCATCTTGCATACATCATTCTACCTGGTCAAGCATGTCAAGTTTTCATTTAGTGAAACGTTATGACATAAACAAGCAGATATACAGGAAGTAATGTCATGTCAGTTAACTTCCGCTTATGGTAATCCATTAATAATCCCCTATCAATATTCAATCACCCTCCAGTGCATGTCCATGTCTCACAATTCAACCTGTTCAGGTGATGGTGCATGACCTCATCATTTTGAGATATCATTCATAAACTTTGCTGTCATGGGTCACTGTACTGTGAATGACGACGAAATTGTAAGGATGGAAAAGAAATGGAGCACATGTCCAGCAGCTGGGGTGGATCGGTACATCGTCACCGTCTTCTAATATGGTGACTGGTTGATATGTCAATCGTATGATAACATCACATGCAGGGCACAAAACACTACGGTAGATACTTCATGTAGGAAGCTATTGTCAGAGTCTTTGTGCAGCTGAAAAGTCTCGAGTCTAGACATATTGTTGTTCCCAGGCTATTGTACCCATTGTCTCGTGATTCTTTCATAGAGTATGAACCATCACTTACAGTCTGTTCAGAAGTTTTCATAAGTCTGCAACAGAAAATGTACATTTTAGTAAGAGAATATAACTTGATCCCAATAGTCTATTAAAAGTACATCTAAACACTTTTTTTCAAGTTATATGAAATCATTCAGGATTGTTTATATTGGCGATCAATCAAACTGTACTTTTATCTTTGGATTCAAGTTTCTTTTCAGCTGCTACATGTGTATTGTGAATGTGAGTCAGGGTAGCAACTATAAATTTATAACCTCTACATATTTGCATTTAGAAGGTCCTGTTTTCTTCTTTCTGGTCAACTTTTTGACATTTTGTGGTCAAATGGGTACCATAACTTTTAAGAGTTATTGCTTGGCTAAGTTCGAATTTTTATGACTTCACCCACTTGTCCCAGACACTAGAGGAAGAGACTAAAAGAAGAAATATGACTAAACCATAATTTTATATTTAGGGGCCTAAATTATTTTAGCCAGGTAGACTGTCAACCTGAATTAACCCAGCTTAAGTATAACACCCAACCGGAGTGTCAAATTGATCTGCAAGTGGTAAGTGATTTAGCCCAATATACAGTCAACAGAAATAAGGGAAAGTGAAAAATATTGAAAGTATTTTAATATCTTCAATTGTTACGAGCAAAATATTGGTCCGGAATTATTGTTTGACACTTGTACATGTAGATCAAGTTGACTGTGCATTTAGGATCATTGAATGACCAATTCCCACTATAGTTCAAGTTAATTCTGGGCAACGCTGTCTTGTCCTTTGTCGGCGACAGACACTGGTGCACAGAATGTGGGCCACCATGATCTTCGGGTTGTTTTCTTTATCTCTCCCCTATGTTTATAATACGGAGCAAGTTTTTCAACTATTGATAACTGATGTAAATACATGTATGATAATATGGATAAAATATTCCCACCATTCCAAGAAAGGACCAACAAGCTTATACATTCATGATAACCCTGCCAACCTCGGGTCGAAAATAAATGTACATGTATACCAGTTATCATCAGTTGAAAAACTTGCTCCATGTTATAAACATCTATAGGGGAGAGACGAAGAGAACAATCAGCTCATGGCCCATATTGTGCCAGTGTTGCTACACGGGGCCAGACAACGTGTCCAGGGATTAACCGGAACTAATATGTTGGGAATTGGCTACACTAGGTTGAAACCAAGTCACTGTAATAGCTACATGTAACTGAAATAATTTACAAAATAAATGTAAATATGAATCTTCATATTTCTTCTATCAATGACCATACTCCAAGCCATTGGATAGAAAGCACACAAACAACTGATCTGAGAAAATTTGATTAGTGAGCTTTTTGGGTATGAAGAGCTCAATGGCAGAAGAAAAGGGGAGATGAGAGTGATGCTGTACATCCTGTGGAGGACCATATCCTGTCCCAGAGAGAAACAACAATCATTGACAACAGCATGCCTGACTGGCACTGTTTACCACCTTGTTCTATAATATATGCTGCTATTACACTTAAAACACTTCTGAATCTGATTACCCTAATTGCAATACCCGAGTAAATGCATAAAGTTAAATTCTACTATTAATCTTCATGTTTAATCATTTTACATGACCCTGTAGTGCCTGACTTAGGTGGCAGTTTTTTGGAGTGTTTTAGCCTCTAGTGATAAACTGACATACACGTAAATGTCCACCTTAAAGATGAACCCAAATGAAAAATCAAATTTTGGTGTTGATTTCATCAAAACATGCCCAGTAGTTGCCAAGATATATCACCGCTGAAAGATTTCTTACGGTAATTCCCCTAATAATTTGACCACTGGAAACATTCTTCAAGGCACCAGCTACAAAGTGTCCCATTTTGTCATTATATTCTATCTGAATAAAGAATGGGAATGCTACTTTTTCTCTGTGTTTGAATAACAGAGTTGAAAAGTGAACTTCCTGTGATTGAATTATTAGGGGAATCGTAGATGCAAATGACCTCTGATGAGGTCACACAGTGAACTGGAAATAAGCAGACTGACAATGATAACTATTTTTATTTTATTTGTACTTGGGATCCATCTTCAGCCTTTGACAACAGAAAAAATGTGTTAACTCAGCCAAAACTCTGACAGTTGTTATACAATACATAGCCGGTTTTTAAACATAATCCTATCCTAGGCTTACTCCTCTACATCTACTATTCTAATAATGCAAGCTATATTTACCTACCCCATAATTTTAAATGCTGATGCAACATGCAGCACGTTCTCTTCTTGGAATCCTACTGGACCTCTCCCAAGTGTTACTACATGTACCATCTACAGAAAGGTCATCTTCACATACATGTAAGGGGGAAAAAGAAAACAGAGAAGTTTTAATCTGTTGTAATCAAGGCAGAGTTGTGCTGTCAATTTATTGTTAGAAGAACTAACCAAGAAAAGAAAGGAAATTCAAAATAGGTGAATGAGTCCAAATTCCAGATCCATTGATGGTGTAAATTATAAATATTGTGCCATAACACATTTATTGATATGCAGTACATGTACACTATTGACTCCATTTGAAAATTTTTGTCAAGGTCACATTATCTTCAATGTCTGTTGAACAGTCAACACCGGAGGGGGACTTGGGGATTTGCTACATCCGTCATTCAGTCATTCCGCCGCACTTTCCTTGTGATTGCAATAACTCAAAAACTATTGACATCAAACAGTGGGTTGGTATGAATGAGAGGATGGCTGAGATTGTTTTTCAGCAACCTGCATAATCCAATATGGCCACAGAGGCCTTGACCCTACCCAGCCATGCTACATGTACCTAAGCTTGTGACTGCAATAACTGAAAAAAACATTATGTTCGATTGACATCAAACTTGAACAGTGGGTTGGTATGAGTGAGAGGATGACTGGTATAGTTTTTCGGCAACCTGCGTAATCCAATATGGCTGCCATGGCCGCCGAGACCTTGACTCTATTCATCCATGCTACCTAACCTTGTGACTACAATAACTCAAAAAACAAGAGCTCAAGGGGCTTCAATATACGCCCGTACATCCGGAATTACACTGGTCCAAATTACAAGGCTGTTTAATGGCCTTGATCCTGATTGGTAGCTAGCAATCCCAGAGAAAAGTCTACAGTTTTGTGCTTTTGAGAATGTAACATATAACATCTTGTAATGAATGATAAAACTAAAATGGGCTTGACTCTTTGTAACTAGGTGACCTTGAAACAAGGGTCAAGAGCTCACATATCCCACACTGAAATCGACAACAGTCGAAAGCAAGAAAATAGTAGTTTTCCTTCAAGTAGATTCCTTTCAGGTGAGAAAATTTTTCATTAAGGAAGAAAAATGTGAAAAAACTGATTGAGTATCCTTTGTTCTTGAATTAGTAAACCGGTATAAGGTTCATAAAGGACCCTTCGCCCAGTTAAATTAGTAAATGTATGATTTATATTTCACAACAGTTTAACAATTTCATAATTTTGGGGTCACTGTGACCTTGACCTTTGACCTTGACCTACATTTTGGTACGTGACACATGTCCCCTTGATGTATCTGACACAAAAAAAGTTATTTTTAATAATTTCCTGATTTTGGGGTCACAATGACCTTGACCTAATTTTTGGTATGTGACACTTCATTTCCCCCTATTGAATCCACTCACAAAAAAATGAGAAATTCTGAATAATTTCCTGATTTTTCGGTCACACTGACCTCTATAACCTCGACCTACATGTGGTATGCAACACATCGTTCCCCCCCTAGAGAATCCACTCGCCAAAAATTGGAACTGTAGATAGAAAACTTGTCACTGATCAATGATTTCGTGACTTTTAGGCCACAGTGACCTTTGACCTCTGATCTCGACCTCAATTTCGGTACGCGACACATCGTCTACACCAACTGTATCCACTCACAAAAAATTGCAACTGTGGATAGAAAACGTTCACAGATATAGACCGGACATGAACACTTCAGTGTCACTTCTGGACAACGCTGTCTTGTCCTTTGTCGGCGACAGACACTGGTGCACAGAATGTGGGCCACCATGATCTTCGGGTTGTTTTCTTTATCTCTCCCCTATGTTTATAATACGGAGCAGGTTTTTCAACTATTGATAACTGATGTAAATACATGTATGATAATATGGATAAAATATTCCCACCATTCCAAGAAAGGACCAACAAGCTTATACATTCATGATAACCCTGCCAACCTCGGGTCGAAAATAAATGTACATGTATACCAGTTATCATCAGTTGAAAAACTTGCTCCATGTTATAAACATCTATAGGGGAGAGACGAAGAGAACAATCCGAAGCTCATGGCCCACATGTTGTGCACCAGTGTTGCCTACACCGGGGCCAGACAGCATTGTCCAGGGATTAACTTGAACTAGTATAATGGGAATTGGCCACTAAGAGTTAAACCAATTAACAATACAGCTACATGTAACTGAAATAATTTACAAAATAAATGTAAATATGAATCTTCATATTTCTTCTATCAATGACCATACTCCAAGCCATTGAAAAGAAAGCACACAAACAACTGATCTGAGAAAATTTGATTAGTCAGCTTTCTGGGTATGAAGGGCTCAATGGCAGCATCGTACAAGAAGAAAAGGGGAGATGAGAGTGATGCTGTACATCCTGTGTAGGACCATATCCTGTCCCAAAGAGGAACAACAATCATTGACAACAGCATGCCTGACTGGCACTGTTTACCACCTTGTTCTATAATATATGCTGCTATTACACTTAAAACACTTCTGAATCTGATTACACTAATTGCAATACCCGAGTAAATGCATAAAGTTACATTCTACTATTAATCTTCATGTTTAATCATTTTACATGACCCTGTAGTGCCTGACTTAGGTGGCAGTTTTTTGGAGTGTTTTAGTCTCTAGTGATAAACTGACATACACGTAAATGTCCACCTTAAAGATGAACCCAAATGAAAAATCAAATTTTGGTGTTGATTTCATCAAAACATGCCCAGTAGTTGCCAAGATATATCACCGCTGATTTCTTACGGTAATTCCCCTAATAATTTGATCACTGGAAACATTCTTCAAGGCACCAGCTACAAAGTGTCCCATTTTGTCATATTCTATCTGAATAAAGAATGGGAATGCTACTTTTTCTCTGTGTTTGAATAACAGAGTTGAAAAGTGAACTTCCTGTGATTGAATTATTAGGGGAATCGTAGATGCAAATGACCTCTGATGAGGTCACACAGTGAACTGGAAATAAGCAGACTGACAATGATAACTATTTTTATTTTATTTGTACTTAGGATCCATCTTCAGCCTTTGACAACAGAAAAAATGTGTTAACTCAGCCAAAACTCTGACAGTTGTTATACAATACATAGCCGGTTTTTTAACATAATCCTATCCTAGGCTTACTCCTCTACATCTACTATTCTAATGATGCAAGCTATCTACTATTCTAATGATGCAAGCTATATTTACCTACCCCATAATTTTAAATGCTGATGCAACATGCAGCACGTTCTCTTCTTGGAATCCTACTGGACCTCTCCCAAGTGTTACTACATGTACTACCTACAGAAAGGTCATCTTCACATAAGGGGGAAAAAGAAAACAGAGAAGTTTTAATCTGTTGTAATCAAGGCAGAGTTGTGCTGTCAATTTATTGTTAGAAGAACTAACCAAGAAAAGAAAGGAAATTCAAAATAGGTGAATGAGTCCAAATTCCAGATCCATTGATGGTGTAAATTAGAAATATTGTGCCATAACACATTTATTGATATGCAGTACATGTACACTATTGACTCCATTTGAAAATTTTTGTCAAGGTCACATTATCTTCATTGTCGGTTGAACAGTCAACACCGGAGGGGGACTTGGGGATTTGCTACATCCGTCATTCAGTCATTCCGCCGCACTTTCCTTGTGATTGCAATAACTCAAAAACTATTGACATCAAACAGTGGGTTGGTATGAATGAGAGGATGGCTGAGATTGTTTTTCAGCAACCTGCATAATCCAATATGGCCACAGAGGCCTTGACCCTACCCAGCCATGCTACCTAAGCTTGTGACTGCAATAACTGAAAAAAACATTATGTTCGATTGACATCAAACTTGAACAGTGGGTTGGTATGAGTGAGAGGATGACTGGTATAGTTTTTCGGCAACCTGCGTAATCCAATATGGCTGCCATGGCCGCCGAGACCTTGACTCTATTCATCCATGCTACCTAACCTTGTGACTACAATAACTCAAAAAACAAGAGCTCAAGGGGCTTCAATATACGCCCGTACATCCGGAATTACACTGGTCCAAATTACAAGGCTGTTTAATGGCCTTGATCCTGATTGGTAGCTAGCAATCCCAGAGAAAAGTCTACAATTTTGTGCTTTTGAGAATGTAACATATAACATCTTGTATTGAATGATAAAACTAAAATGGGCTTGACTCTTGGTAACTAGGTGACCTTGAAACAAGGGTCAAGAGCTCACATATCCCACACTGAAATCGACAATAGTCGAAAGCAAGAAAATAGTAGTTTTCCTTCAAGTAGATTCCTTTCAGGTGAGAAAATTTTTCATTAAGGAAGAAAAATGTGAAAAAACTGATTGAGTATCCTTTGTTCTTGAGTTAGTAAACCGGTATAAGGTTCATAAAGGACCCTTCGCCCAGTTAAATTAGTAAATGTATGATTTATATTTCACAACAGTTTAACAATTTCATAATTTTGGGGTCACTGTGACCTTGACCTTTGACCTTGACCTACATTTTGGTACGTGACACATGTCCCCTTGATGTATCTGACACAAAAAAAGTTATTTTTAATAATTTCCTGATTTTGGGGTCACAATGACCTTGACCTAATTTTTGGTATGTGACACTTCATTTCCCCCTATTGAATCCACTCACAAAAAAATGAGAAATTCTGAATAATTTCCTGATTTTTCGGTCACACTGACCTCTATAACCTCGACCTACATGTGGTATGCAACACATCGTTCCCCCCCTAGAGAATCCACTCGCCAAAAATTGGAACTGTAGATAGAAAACTTGTCACTGATCAATGATTTCGTGATTTTTAGGCCACAGTGACCTTTGACCTCTGATCTCGACCTCAATTTCGGTACGCGACACATCGTCTACACCAACTGTATCCACTCACAAAAAATTGCAACTGTGGATAGAAAACGTTCACAGATATAGACCGGACATGAACACTTCAGTGATTTACTGTTTTCCAGGCCAGTGACCTCTGACCTCGACCTTCATTTTGGTATGCGACACATCGCTTCCCCGTAGGGTATCCACTCACTAAAAATTGGAAAGTGGGTTAAAATGAGTGAGAGGATGGATGGGATTTTTTTTTGGCAATCTGCCTAATCCAATATGGCCAACATGGCCAACATGCCCTTGAACCCTGTTCAGCGATGCTACCTAAGCTTGTGACTGCAATAACTCCAAAACAATTTGTCTGATTTACATCAAACTTGGACACTGGATTGTTATGACTAAGAGGGTGGTTGGTGTGTTTTTCTGCAACCTGCATAATCCAATATGGTCGCCATGGCCTTGACCCCTATTGAACCATGCTACATAAGCTTGTGACGTACTGCAGTAACTAAATACAAAGCTGCACATCTGAAAACCCCTTGGCTCTGGGCGCCAGCCATTCATCATGTATTCAATTTGAATCATACTACTTTGAAGACGCCAGGAACTCCAGTGACAAATATACAGATTAATAATTTGAAAAAGAACCAGCCTGTCAATAAAGTTGCTCGGCCCAATGAAAATGCTTCAAGTTTGAACTGCTTTTATTTGATCCGATTTGAAGTGAATGTAGGCGTGCATGAATGTCTAGACTGAAACAACACCACATGGTTCAGTCTCAGAGCCTGGAGAAGGAATCATCCAGATATTCCATCCCAGGATTTGATCCTCAGTGTAGGGAAGTCTATAGCTTTAATGTTTCAAGAGATACTGTGCTGACAGAATTTAAAATACTTACGCTATAATTCAATCTTAAAAAAAAAAGTGGTGAAGATGGATCATCTTTAATATGCATTGTTTTATTGCTAGCTGCACATAAAGACATTAGGATAAGTTATAATAGATAGTGTGATAAAAGGCCAAGTTCAGTCAAAAAAATGAACAAGCAGGTACATCTGTTATGATTATCAAAATATATGAAGAAGATTCATACAGGAGTAGATATTGCGATATTGATCTATGTATTGATACCGGATGGGCCAGAAATTAGAATAGCCTGACATTTTCTGGTGATTATTAAATTTCCGGAATATATATATATTTTTTTATCTACGATAGTGGTTCGATTTTTCCAGGATCACAGAGTTGTTCTTGCATCTGACAATGTATTACGTCATCTACCCGGATGCGACATGGTTTATGAAAGGCAACTTTCGTACCCCCAATCAGTTTCTTCACCTGTACGTCATTCGTAGTTAGACATTTTTACCTTCCAAAATATCTCAATGATATTTCCTTTTTTGTGTTTTTTCGTCTTCTAATTCTACTACCAAAAAACAACATTTTCCCCCTGTTTTTTTATATTTTTTTTATATTTTTTAATTATAATTCATTAAAAAAAAAATTCAGTCACGTTTGTTAAAATTTTCCTTTACGTGTATTTGTCTGATATTCTCCAATCAAAATATATACTTGTGGGCTGGTGTCCACTTTTGGAATAAGCCCATTGGGCTCGTGTTCATATAAGCTGATAAGGGCTCCTAGCTGTGTTCTGGATCAATTTGTCAGTGTTTTTTTTTAATTCCACCAGACCAAGTGGTTATTCATAGAGCAAATTTTTCGATGAACCAAGTGTACAAGTCTTACAGAGGGGCTAATCGCCACGTTTGAGACGGCAGGCACAGTTATTTTTCCAGACTACAACAGTACCGTAGTTTTTGTCTATAAATCATAGTTGGAGCTTCCTATGACCCTTCACGCCAGACGACGGATAATTTCTGAGAGATTGTCTGGCTAGGTTGTTGATAGGATTCACATAGTACGATTGAAGCATTGGAAGGTATATTTTTCCAGTTGCTATACCCCCCCCCCCCCCACACAAAAAAAACAATGAAAACTCTGTACTTACCGGTACCATGCATGCTTATCTCTCGCATCATGGTGAATGACACTCGTCCGTATTCTTTTTGCCGAGTCAGAAATAATCAAAGATACTCGGGGAAGTTTACAATTCGACTCCGGAATGCAGAGATTCTTCCGTGAAAACTTTGCGCACGTCTGTCTTCGTCGCATCTGTACCAGCGCGCGTAGCAGTACAAGCGCGAAATTGGTACCCGCGAATAAAAAGTCCCGGTTGAAGCGATGGAAAGGAAACACACATTTTGTGACGTAATCTGCCCTGGAGACGGCCATCGTCAGCAAATGTTTGCCGACGCCGGTTCCTCTCCTATTTTACTCCCAAACTCGGACAATTCGATATCTCTTCACCAACCTCGCCACCAGGGGTCGCTCTCCGCTGGAAAATTGGCCGCTCCGACGAACCCCTGGGACCACGCTCACTGAAAGTGGGTCCCATAATTCATTGAAAAATTCGTTCACGTGTCCTCTTCCGGTTCCATTGGAACATATTCCATTCCTTTTGAAACGTCAGTCATGAGTCATTTTCTTCGCCAGCGTCAATAACGTCGTGACGTCAGAATAGAAAATGTTTCGCAAGAATGCATTATGAGCATACGTCATCTGTCAGACGCGCTCGTAATGTCCATGACGTTGGGAGATCGGCATGATCTCCACAGAGATGCCCTCGTTATGTTCTGAATTCTAGTGTTTCTTGTGGTATCCAATGACCGATCGTACGGCTGAGCGCCGTCCCAGAGCCTAGTAGGGAGGACAGGACCGGATAGCTCTGGTTTCGAGATTGATCTCTTCACACCAAAATTACACCATTATCTCACAAATTTACCAAAGAGTTAATTAGGCCAAAAAAACACGTAGGTTAGAATTTTGCGTGTCTGTACATCTTTAAGATAAACGTGGGGATTTTGTTGGGCAAGCATTCTTCCATGCATAGCCTAAGACGATAGTGGGGTTGAAGTGGGGCGATATTTTATTTGCACATATAGTGTGAGATAAATGTGGGGATCATGCAGGCAGACTGTGAACTCTGTTTTCTTAAAACGGTAAAGATTTTGGGCCAGTTTCAGTTTCACCTTTTTGGGGTGATGGGGTTTAGTCATCACCATTTTAGGGTGATGAGAAAAGGTGACGACAAATTCCATCACCCTAAAAACGTGATGAAACCAGGCCATCACCATAAAAGGGTGATGAGATCCAGTCATCACCCTTCTAGGGTGATGAACGACGAGTGGCCATCCTTGGTCATCACCCTGAAAAGGTAATGAAATCTCATCACCTTTTTAGGGTGATGACAGATGTGTGGTCAGACAAGATCATCACCTTTATAAACAGCTATATCCAAATAAATATTGGTTTCCTAAAATATATTTATCTCCACAAAATTTCTGTAATATATCAGTTTCATTATCCTGTAAATTGACAGGCGTAATAGGTAAAAAAAAATGATTTTTTTCATTCACTCGCATTACTAATGGAAAATGTATTTACCCCTCACCAGAAATATAAAGATTGACTTGGAAAGTCTATGTAATTATATATGTTAACGAATGAAGAGAAATGACGTCAGGACAATTTTGAATGTTGGCGAAATTGTTTTCTTTTGGTGGAGACACGGTTGACTACACATCTATACCGTTGTCTCTGATTGGGTGGGAGCTAATAGGCTGAGGGGCGATCGCTGGCAGACATATCGAGCATGCCAGTAAATTCTGACTGGATTTTCTCGGTATATTATTTATATATATATATTATGTAAGACCATCTAATTTACAGAATTTGGAACACTTTTTTACTTAATTCAGAAAGTATCTCAAGAATTTTCGGCTGCAACGCCTGAAATGGTTGTATGGCCCGAGTATTCAGGAGGAATCCCGCATTCATTTTAAGAGTACCCTGTCAAAATGCTGCTTCAGTTACAGTACACTTTCTGGCCATCCAGTAATATGTAATTATTGTTGGGGAACACATTCATAAGTGCACATGCATTGTCCTTTTTTTCAAAATACATGAGGACATCTTGAACTTTGAAAATTACTGAAATGGTTCTCTGATAAAAAAAACAACACGGTCGAAACCCCAGCCTCTGTCATATTGTATCCTGGTGTCGACATAGGTCGATATATTCCGCATTTGAATTCTATTTCAAATAATGATTTATTCAATGTGATAATGTCATGTAATACAACACGTTGTCTGTGCTGTAGCTGGGTATATTTGTGCAATAAACTTGAACTCTGAACTCTGTCAAACGGAGTTATCTCCCTTCGCTCCATTCTGTGTGTGGCTATAGAGGGCGCTGCTGTCATTCGATTCAGTTGTAACGGTAACATGGCCGACACTGATGAAAAATCAGCAGATTAAGAGTATAGCTGGTGCTTGGGAGACATAATTCTACTATAGGTACGTGATTTGTCGATAAATAAATCAAGTTTGCACGGATTTATCACCCAATTAGCCAAAATGTATAAAACGAAGATCGTGTTGGAAACTGGGGTCACACTGACCCAACAGCGATATCATACAGCCTGATTTCGGCCAAAAGCCGCCAAATTTGGGTGAATGACGTTATGAATCCTCACCCCAATTAGGCTGAATCAATCGTAACCCAAAGTGATCATTTTTTTACAATACACGATTTCACGGTTCCGCGGTTGAGTGACCTACTTTCGAGTGGAACGTAAACAAAGCCACGTGACGCGCTACAGCATTGCTGAGATGGGAGAATCGAGGTATTTTAAATAGCTGTTGTGTGCAAGATTAAAGATCTCTTGGACTCGTACATGCGACGGTTTCTTCTTTGATGTTACCAGAAGTAATCTGTTTGTCTAGAAATCATTACACTTAAGCTACTTAGAGTGAAAGTATGACTTTTTCATCACGGTTTATCGTGGTGTTGTGGTTGTACATTGGCGGCGGAACCGCCCCGACCATGGTACCGCCCCGACCACCCCGACCATGGTCGAGGCAATAATTCCAGGACCACTGATTATCGTCTACTAGAGTGACAGCCGGGGCAATGTCACAGCGTCTGAATGTATAGTCAATCATGCTGGACGAGTTCGAGTTATATTGTTTTTCTGTACTAAACACTACTGGCATAACGTAATTCAAGATTTACAAAATATTTACACCTACACCTTTTGAACGAATTGAACCATAATTCATACCGTATGTATTTTAACTTACGTATATTTTGGTCTAACAGCGCCATCGACTGTACACTTATTAAATGTGCAGATGACAATTTAAATCATATCTGCTCTCCATTTGGATACTGTCGCTTGTAGGATCTAACAGGCTTGCAGTAACTCGCGTGTTAACCGAGAAGTCGCTTCATAGTGCTTTGAAGGGAACATTGATGACAAAGAATTTTTGGTTGGCTCAGCCGAATTAGCCGGCTCGCTGACGGGATGTCTTTTCATGTTGCCACGGTCCCGACATTGTGGCGCCATAATATGGAATGATCTTTGGTGTAAGCATTGGGGTAAATGGACACAGTGAACCTATCTCCCCTCCCCGACTGCAAATGGATGAGTCCAGATGCGATCATGATCTCATAATGCTATTAAATATCCATGGTATGGGCGCTCAGAAAACCAAATTCAGTTGAATGTAAGATCGTTATAGCGACATGTACGATTGGGGAGCATTGATAGGATATTAATTTATTAAGATTGAATTTTTGAGTGCCAGCGGCGACCATAAGGTAAATTTGTCATGGGACATGTCATCCAGGTTATGGCCATCGGGGTCCTTGAGAAGTTTGCGTTTATCCTTACCTTTCCTTTACTTGAGCCGTTATTTATACCTTTCGGCATGTTTGATTAGCGTGGGCCACGTGCTTTCTTGCCAGTGTTTACGTTCCACTGACCCAGAGTCTCGCTCTGGATATGACCCAGTTTATCTAATATGGCGAGACTGGAGTCATGTATGATAAATATCTCAAAATATGAACTGACCACTTTTGGCGCTAAAATAGGGGACATGCTTTCTCCGATACCATAAAATTTATGATGTACATTTGCTTATTATTATGCAGGAAAGTGAAATATGTAATTGTCTCGCAAAAAAATGATAAATCCGGTTGATACAACTTTCCCGTTTATAAGTTTTCGATAGAAAAACATATTTCGCTCACGTTAATACCTGTTGTTGTTGTTGTTACCGCCATGTTCTGGTGGAAGTCGAGGCCACGAGGCTCAACTAATTGATCAGATTTTTTTTTAAATATCATATTCGGAAAGCAGCATAAGGGGAGGTAATCCTGCGGAGAGCTCATTTGGTAATGCAATTGAATCGAATTGAATTTTATTCTCTCAATCTTGCCCTCTCGCGTATTACTCATATTTTCTGAACTATCGATTAATTTCGCCTGGTAGTTCCAAAATGAGGCAAACAAAGATGGCGTCAAACACGCTGTCGTTTTGGAGAACAGTTTGACTTTGAAAAAATACTATAAAATGGCAAGTAATCTGCATGTCTTGTGTTTATTTTTGTTATTGACAACATACTCCACCTTCCCACAAACTTCGCTGGCAGGATAGAAATATGAATTTTACAGTTTTCTAGAGAGGAGGTCCTAGACAAATGCGCTGTCAAATATGATCATCTTTCAAAGTCGTGGTCTTTGGATGAACGGGAGGAAACACTTTGGGTTACGATTAATTCAGCCTAATTGGGGTGAGGGTTCATGACGTCACGCATCCAAATTGTATATACTAGGCCCATGGCGTCAAGGAAATGAGATGCCCTGTTAAATCTGGTTAATTTCAAGACGATTATAGGTAAGGCCAAACAAAATAATATGTGTGTTTACTGTTACTGCATTTTGAAAATAGGGAAGATGGGTAGGCATTTTTCTTTTATTTACTCCAAAATCTTATGACATATTTTTTTAGGGTAGGTAGGCACATTGCAAAAAAATTGCTCAATTTTTTTTCCCATATATTTGGGTCGAATATTCCGTGAAATGTTCATGTTATCATCATCGTTTAAACCGGATTAACTCTGTGGGGTTTTCCATGTTGATAGTATCCCTAACCAGTTCACGCAGTAACAATAATTTGCTACAGAATGTATACTGCCCTGATTGAGTTTTATCTAATATAAATAATTGTGTTTGTATTTCAATGATCTATAGGAACAGGCAAATACTGGACCCCACTCATTGTGTGAATTGGTAACAGGATAATGGATTAGATTGGCTTGTGGACCTCATGTGAATACCAGTTATCCTCTCCTACAAGGAAAGGAAGTTACACCTGGAGGTGAGGAAATCTTATAATCACTGCATGTCTGAGAAAACACAGTGATATCCTGTTCATTTCTAAGAGCTAGGATGTCCCACCAGTTGTGGGGAAAGGAGTGCCATGCCAGTTATTTGTAGCTTATTTTGGGAAAAAAACAAAACATCTAAAGTGATGTCCCCCAATTCTGTTTCAAATATGTTCCCAGTAACAGATCCATATTGCCTTCTGATGAAATGTTTTATAATACTTTTTTTATTGTCTTTTAAGGTGGCTATGTATGGTAAAACAGGTCCCTGTTGGTACTGCAGTCTTCAAGAATAGTGATGATGGAAAAAATCATAAGGTTGTATTTTCTGGAGAAACAGTATGGCAACAAACTTCTCCCAACCCAGACCAAGTAGATGCACCTCTCCCAGGCTTTGTGTCACAGGAACTGGCTGAGCGACATAGTGTAAGTTGAAGTAAATTATTCATATCTGTTAGGAGAACATGGAACACATCAGTTCCACATCGCCAAGGTTGGTGGCTGTCATACCAAATTCATGATTTTCCTCCAGTCATAGAAACTTAACTCAACAAAATGTTCCTTTGTTTTTTAAATACACCATCATGTCTGAGTTCCACAGTGAATACCATTTTACAATTAAAGTAATTATTTCCAAAATAATTGAAAAAATTTACTGCGTGGTGTAGGTGGTCCCGTCTGTCACAAAAACGGATGATTTTTATACGCCCGTAAAATTTGACGGGACGTATTATGGCATGGCGTCGTCCGTCCGTTAACTTTTTCTTGTCAACACAACTCGTCCTAGAGTTTTCAATGGATTCATCTGAAATTTGGTACACTTGATCGGTACCATGTGTAGATGTGCACGAACTTTTTTCGCTCCGATTCGACATTTTCTTGAGTTACTCCCTTGATTTTAGTCTGAAATGCTTGTATTTGGCACTTACTGTCTTCGTCAATGCAACTCGTCCCAGAGTTTTCAATGGATTCTTCTGAAATTTGGTACACATGATCGATACCATGTGTAGATGTGCACACACTTTTTTCGGTCCGATTCGACATTTTCTTGAGTTACTCCCCTTGATTTTAGTCTGAAATCATCGTATTTGGCACCTACTGTCTTCGTCAATGCAACTCGTCCCAGAGTTTTCAATGGATTCTTCTGAAATTTGGTACACTTGATCGGTACCATGTGTAGATGTGCACAAACTTTTTTCGGCCCGATTCAACGTTTTCTTGAGTTACTCCCTTGATTTTGGTCTGAAATCCTTGTATTTGGCACCTACTGTCTTTGTCAACGCAAATCGTCCCAGAGTTTTCAATGGATTCTTCTGAAATTTGGTACACATGATCAGTATCATGTGTAGATGCGCATAAACTTTTTTCGAACCAATTCAACGCTTTCTTGAGTTATCCGCCCTTGATTTTAGTCTGGAATACTTTTATTTGGCACCTACAGTCCTCGTCAACGAAACCCGTCCTAGGAGTTTCATTGCATTCTTTTGAAATTAGGTGCACATGATTGGTACCGAGTGCACAAACTTTTTTCGCGTTGATTCAACAGTTTCTTGAGTTACTCTCCTTGATTTTGGTCTGAAATCTTTTATTTGCCACATACTGTCCTCGTGAATGCAACTCGTCTCAAGACTTTTTGATGGATTCGACGTTTGCTTCAGTCACTCCCCTTGATTTTAGTCTGAAATCCTTGTATTTGGCACCTACTGTTATTTCGGCCCAATTCATCCGCTGATGAGCTTACTTTTACAGCTTATGCCAACAAAAAAATTGTTTTAAAGTTACTGATACATACATAAGCGCATAACCGGGGGTGGATGAATATGGGTGAACACCCCTCAGAGTAAGAGTAACTGGAGTTCTACTTTCTCCTACAAATACCGCTCCAGGCCCTTATGTTGTTTATCGACTGTATTTTTTTACGGGCGTATTTTGGGTTCAATTGAACTCTTGTTTAGGTTTTTCTTGAGTACAATAAATTTTAAGAAGGAAAAGAGCCAGTAACATTATTATTTATCTACTGTAACACCGTCTCAACCAGATGCAATTAATTACTTCATTCTTGGTCAAATACGCTGATAAAAATTTCAACTCCATATCTGTCCCGTCTGTCACAAAACGCTTCAAAAAGCAGCCATAGATTACTGAGTTTTGCGTTCATATGGCCCCAACCAAACAATGTTTAGTAATCTAGATGCAATGAACTTTCTGATGAATGCACAAACCTATGTGCCTTGAACATTTAAGTTTGCAATACAAAATATATACAAATGTCTTAATGCATTAAATTGTGACAGACGGGACATGTGACAGACGGGACACTGAACTGATAACAGCAGATTTTGTGAAAATATGACCAAAATCAAACAATGTGAAGTAAACTAGTGCACAATGAACATCTTAATTGTAGCATTGATCTACATGATTAAAAAAGTCTGGAAACAGGAAGATAATTTATAGGGCATGAGATAATGCCCCATCTGTCACGATAAGTTATCCCGTCTGTCACGTCACTAAGTGGCAAAAATCCATAGTTAATCTTCTTCATGGACAAACTGTTAACCCTAACTCTGATTACTGATTAGTCCACTAACATTTGATTTACATTAAAAGTTGATTTTCATTTGAGAAGGAGATAGAAATCTATCTTGTCTATTCCTTTTTCAAATGCGTGGTCCCTGCTTGTCCCGTCTGTCACATTTGTCAGTTCCAGTTGAAAAGAAAATATTAATAATAATTATTTCAATGTTTCTGTCTTAAGTTAAAGCATAACTAGTCCACTAACCACTGATAAGTTTTTGCTTAGATTTGTATTAAATTCAGTTTGGTGGAGAGTTGTGTTAACATAACAGAGTGGCTATCTTTTGTCCCGTCTGTCACGCTGGAAATGACCAGCTGCTATTTTATCAAAACATACATGAAGATGCTTAGTACCTTACTGATGTGCGTTGTCACATTCTTTTGCCTGTCATGACGATTCTCCCAGAGTTATGGCCCTTCAATATATGCTTACCCAGTCCATATCAGGGTTACTAATGACAGGACAAGTTTGAAACTTACATTGAAGAGTACCAGCATGCTGTGAATGTACACTGCCAGGTTCTATTAACTTCTCCTTTCAATGATCTCCCACCGAGTTATGAGTCTTTAGCGACAACATGTAAACTGCTGCATTGTTGTCTGGACTGTATCTTCCTTATTAGTTGGTCAAGGAGTCTTAACTTACACGAAGATGCTCAGATATCATTCAATTGTTCCATAGAAAGTTGGAAAACATCCTTGATATACCAGGAAACTTTAATTTATGCAAAATCATGAGTGATACATATCGCTGATACCATACCATTCAACTGTTCGATACAAATGTTGGGATACATCATTGATGAATCAAGAGACTTTCAAATCCGGCAGAAACCTTGGTGACCATCTTTAATCATGTAAATCATTAATGATACCTACTACTCAACTGTTCAATATGAACGTTCTCGTTACCAGCATGCTGTGAGAATGATAATTCCTAGGCAAGCTTAACTTGCATCACACATGCATACATGTAGGGCCAGGGCCATAGAAAGCCTCGTGCAAGATAATTAATGATCCATATCTCGAATACCATCAAACTGCTCACTATGAATCAGGTTTCTGTGACCTGATAACTTGGAGTTATCGAAGAATCGAGAGGTTTTCCGATGCACAGCTTCGTATATAAATTTGAAAAAATATTACTTGTTCTTTGATAGATCTGTATATCTCGAACCCTATGCTGTTAGTTATATGAACATAAATGGTCTGATCAGTGATGAGAGTGATATGAATTTATTGTGTTTTGTTTTAGCCAGTTTTGTAGGGTCAATGTTTGACTGCCATTATCATGGAACTGGAATATCTGTATGCTCAACCATATTTGTTTCCTGTATTAATTTATTACGATAGCTCGGGCATTCAGAATATATTAATCGTTTTTCATTGTTTGACTTCCAGGTTATTTTTGCAACCAGTTCAAGGGCACACTGTGGTCCAAAGTAAGATGAGGCATCACTCAGAAATGCCATGATGCAGCAAGGTCAGGTAGAATCCCCCAGAAAACACCAATGAAGAAGCATGATCTCCACATGTCAGAAGAGCTGGTGGACTCTTCTTCAGCTTCACCCTCATCTGCCATCGATTCGTCATCCTCTGACGATGACAACGACAGTCCCCCAAGGAATGCTAAAGGCCATCCCACAACAGGTGGGAAAAGACCAAGACAGATTTTTTTTAAACCTTTGAGGGATGAAAAACCATTCTACTTGACACAGACTTTCAATGTGCTTCCCATTTTGTGCTCGAGTATTTTAAGACATGGTACACTGTATATTTTATGCTGTTAAAGAATAAAAGGTGAAATACGCGTGGATTTTGCTTCTGCTGGTGGTTATTTTAAGGGATGGATGATATTGCAGGAGGAATCCGGACAGACTGGACAGTCTGTACAAATGACATGCCCTTTCAGATAGAAGATGCCCCCTCCCCCACACCCCAGGAATTCCGTACAGATGGTGTTTTGTGCACCCTGCCCCGTAATTTCCCCATTTGTGGGGATACTGCAGAGTGCTCTGCCCAATTCATTCCCCACTCCCAAATAACTACCCCGAAAATAACCCACTGTTGGTACATTCGGGGGCGGCAACCCCACGCCATCCCCACACGTGGGCATATTGTAGGGTTACTGTGGGGATGTTGCCATACCTCTTTGTGGTGTTTTCTGCCCCATATTGGAATTACTGCCCCGCAGATTCCCCACGTGGGGATATTGTGGAATTTTCTGTCCCATGCTGGAATTACTGCCCCGCAGATTCCCCACGCGGGGATGTTGTGGGGTTTTCTGCCCCGCAGATCCCCACGTCGGGATATTGTGGGGTTTTCTGCCCCGCAGATTCCCCACGTCGGGATATTGTGGGGTTTTCTGTCCCTTGCTGGAATTACTGCCCGCAGATTTCTCACGTGGGGATATTGTGGGGTTTTCTGCCCCGCAGATTGCCCACGTGGGGATATTGTGGGGTTTTCTCTCCCATGCTGGAATTACTGCCCCGCAGATTCCCCACGTGTGGATGTTGTGGGGTTTTCTGCCCAGCAGATTCCCCACGTGGGGATATTGTGGGGTTTTCTCTCCCATATTGCAATTACTGCCCCGCAGATTCCCCACCTGTGGATATTGTGGGGTTTTCTCTCCCATGCTGGAATTACTGCCCCGCAGATTCCCCACGTGGGGATAATGTGGGGTTTTCTGCCCCGTAGATTCCCCACGTGGGGATATTGTGGAGTTTTTCGTCCCATGCTGGAATTACTGCCCCGCAGATTCCCCACGTGGGGATGTTGTGGGGTTTTCTGTCCCATGCTGGAAGTACTGCCCCGCAGATTCCCCACGTGGGGCTATTGTGGGCTTTTCTACCCCGCAGATTCCCCACGTGGGGATATTGTGGGGTTTTGTGTACCATGCTGGACTTACTGCAGGAATATATTGTGGGTCTATCCCATACCAGCTCTAAATATAGTTCCCCGCATCATCCCCACATGTAGGGAACACGTGGGGCTGAGGTTGGGATAGTGCGAGGATTTAATTCAGCTAAGCAGCATTAAGAAACTCCTTTTCCACGACTAAGTCCAATGTGGGGATTTTACGAAATCCCTACACATTCCCCACATTGGCTGTCCTACACATTCCTCACATGATCCCTACACAGCTTGCCCGACATAAACCCCACAAATTCCCCAGCTTATTGGTTTGTAAGGGATAACGATGCAATCGTGAGGAACAGAATCGAGAGCTCCATTTCTCCGAATATAGACCCATCAGGAACAACTCGTAGTTTTCACGCAAGCTATCAGTTTATATTTTAAACGTCGCGTGTCTGGCTACCACTGTGGAATTTCACGATTTGAAATGACACTTGGTGTTCTCGCCGTTCAGGGAATCAATGTGTCACTCTTTTGTGTTGCCTGAAACAAAGAGTCGGGAATCAGTCCAATGAATGCACATAACGCGATGTTTGATCGTCGCAAACTAATTGGCTTAGGGGTGAAAATGAAGTCGACAAGACATTTACGATATGGAACTGAAAGGACAAGAGAGAAGTTCCGAGTACAATAGATTTTTCACAAGTATGGAAATAGAAGACACCCTTCGGTAATCAGGACACATTTCGTGATTTTCAGAAAACTGAAATAATGAAATTGCTTTAATTTTGTTGCAGATCAACATATAACAAACTTTTTTTGGCATACTTTCAACATCTTTCCATTCTATTTTCGTTCCCTTTGACGCACTCTATTTAATCTATGTTCAACAACAAGAATGTATTTGTTCAGAAAATCAATGTGTCACTCTTTTAGATTGCCTGAAACAAAGCGTCAGGAATCAGTTCAATGAATGCACATAACGCGGTGTTTGGTCGTCGTAAACTAACTGGCTTAGGGGTGAAAATGAAGTCGACAAAAGAAAACTGAAAGAATGGAATTGCTTTGATTTGGCTGGAGACCAACATATAGCAAACTTGTTTTGGCATAGTTTCAACATCTTTCTGTTCTCTTTTCGTTCCCTTTGACGCATTCTATTGAATCTATGTTCAATAACAAGAATGTATTTGGACAAACTGAACGTTTTAGATTATTCTTGGCTGCTAAAAACTTCAGATGTATTAGTTAACCCTATCTGTCCTGGGTGATTTGGGGTATACCGCAAGCTGGATGTGGAGGGGAGGGGGGAGGTGCCCCCTATATATTTTCGCTATCGCAAAGGTTGGAGGGCTGAATCTTACCACGCTACATATTTGGGTCAAGCTCTACAAGAATATGTAAAAAATCCAAGATGGTCGCCGCGATGACGTCACAGTTACGTCATTTTCAAAAGAGCATTTTTGACGATTTTTTCGGTCAGTATTTTCGAATTTATATTTTGGGTTTTTCCTCGAAAGAACTGTATGATAAATTAGTAAATAATAATCTGATATGAAATGAAATACGTTTTACCCACTTTTCCATGCAGAAAAGCAAAAAATGAAGAAATCGGAAGAAAACATCACTTTTCTCGTACCCACATGGCCGCCACTTTGAATTTACCCATGATCCTCTGCTTGGGTGTTCAGGCAAATGCATGCAGGCTCAAAATGACCCTAGTATGATAATATACAAAGTCACGAGTTTCAGCTCTCAATTTTTTGTCGTTCCGGAGATAGGAGCAAAAAGCCAACAGGAAGGCGGAAAGCAAAGGTAGGGTTAACATCGTTAAGACAACTCAATCGATATTCATCTTTCATTACGGTATTCGGTGTCGTATTTACCATCCATTAGCCAATTATTGAAACCATTCTTAGCTTGGTCTCAGAGTTATAAAACGAACATATAGCCTGTGGCGATTATCATGACGCCCTACAAATCATACTATTGATACATATCATCCGGAGATCCTTCAGATGACTTAATATAGTTATTACATCATCGCTCTGAATATGTGTATCTGATACCACTCAAGCCGGAGCTATGGTCGTGTGGTCACGTTATTCAAGATGTCCACATGAAAAGCTACAGTAAAAGCGTTGCTGACATACAATCATCGCAGGTATATGCAGTCAGTAAATTTATCTGTGGGGTCGTATGGCTTCTTGTTAAACTCCAGCATCGTTTTCCATCACACACACTTTTAATGTTGAGTTAATGGATAGCAAGTAATATCGATATGAAAAGCACCGCTTTCTAGTTGAATCACACATAAGTGCTTTATATTTTGGAACGCACTTTCTCCACAAATACGAAATAACGCGTAATCGGAATGGCATTGGAAAAAGACAATACAAACATCGTGAATATCTCTGATTTCTGGCAGGATTACATTAACCCTATCTGGCCTGAGCGATTTGGGGTGTATCGCAGCCTGGGGGGGGGCTGGGAGCGCAAAGTGCCCCCTTATATATTTTCTCTACCACTACGGCTAGAGCGCTGAAACTTACCACACAGTATCTTTGGTTCAAGCTCTACCGGGAAATGTATAAAAATCCAAGATGGCCGCCATGATGACGTCACAGTGACGTCATCTTCTCGGAAGCCATTTTGTTTTTACCTTTTTGGGATCGATTCTTCGAAATTTTCATTTTTCCGATTTTTCTCTCGAAAAAATCACATAAAATGTAGAATAATTAGTTTTGCATAATTAAACTACTTTCAAGGCCTTTTAGGCAAGGAAAATGTGAAAAAATGAAGCGAAAAGATTGAAAAACACGACCTTCGCGGATACCACATGGCCGCCGTTTTGAATTTACCCATGATCCTCTACCCGCGGGTATATCAAAATAGGCTCAAAATGACCCCAATAAGATAATCCTAAAAGTCACCAAGTTTCAGCCTTCTCGGTTTTGTCGCTGAGCAGCAGAGAAAAGTTCGCTAGGAGGGGGGCGCTTTCCGCCCCCCCCCCAGGCCAGATAAGGTTAAAGGAGGTTCCAGAAAAATTCAATTTTACGTCTACTGCGCATGTTTCCGCGCATCTACCACGAGGCGATATTTAAATGAAATTTAATGGGAAAGGAGACCACACGGTTCTAAGAGAACATTTGTGAAAGGATTCTTGAATTGCATAATGTGTTTTCCGGATTTGAAGCAATACGATGTCATCGAAGTCACGCGAGCAAACTGACTTAGCGAAATCAGGGTAAGTTGGTCTCATGACTACTCATTCTACTGTCTCGAAGAGAATCCTGGTGACTCCTCATTTTTATTAGATTTTCCGATTCAACATTGATCCAGAAAACTACTGAGGCATTTTGGAGAAAATGACATTTGAACTTCTCAGAAAATATTAGCTCATTCTCTCAAAATACAGGCTTACTTCATGGAATTCCTTTCTGAGCACATACATTAGAGTAGGGTTAAACCATTATGGTACATCATTTAAATTCCTAGATTATGCAAAATTAAGCCTGGTGACCCCTGAATTTTATCCTTTATTTTGAATGTTGACGGTTTGCTCTACCTCTTGTCGAAATATAACAGAAATGATATTATATTTTCCAATTATCTGGAACCCCCTTAATGGCACAATTAAAGGGGAATACAGGTGTACGGTGCACTGATAATGAAAATCTCATAAAGGGGGCTCCTTTGAGACCAACTGATTTATTTCAGCATGAGCTTATATGGAATGTACTTCCCCAGATGCATTAACCCTATCAGGCCTATTGTGGTCCCTTAACAAACTTTCTGCGCTATTTCAGTAACGACAAAACTTTGGGAGTAGACAATCCGTGATTTTGTAATTTATCATATTGGGGCTATTTGCATAACATCGCGAGCAGAGGATCATGGGTACATCCAAGATGGTGGCCAGGTGGGGTACCAGAGAAGTGATGTTTCGTCATTTTCCTCCAAAATTCCTTCTTTTCGCCGAGGAAAGATGGGAAAACACTTTTTTATTTAGTATCAGGTTAATGTTTTACTAATTTATCATGCAGTTGTTGCGGAGAAATTGCATCAATAAAAACTTCAAAAAATCGATCAAAACATGCTTTGAAAATGACAAAATAACCACCCTTGTAAGAAAAGGATTGTTTCTAATGAAAAATGTGTCAGCTGCTCATGACATGCTGGACATTTATTCATCGATCCATGCAGAATCGCCTCTGATTTACTAAGTACATTTTTGAAATGTATTAAAACTGATTCTCAGTCAGGTGATCTTGTCTAACACGGACACATTTGGCTGATTGTACATAACAAGACTTCAACTATAATTTTCATTTGATGAACGACAGTCTGAACGAGAAAACTATTTGGAGTTGATCAAAGATGAAGGATACACTTAACATTTATTAACTTCCTCTCCTGTTTTCAGTAAGTAAATTCCTTTTTCTGTATCAAACTCCGTATTCACCATCTTTTCCATTACAAAAACGTTTCACAAACGGAACGGTCGACACAAGCCTGGCCACTCACAGGCGCCTTGAATTATTTAGTACTTGAAGATATTGATATATAGTTTGATGTATTCAGTAAATAAGAAGTTATCTAATTTACATTTTGTTACATGATTTATATCTTTGTTTCATTTACATTTGAGTAATGACCGAATCTGCGATATTTTTACCACCAGTAATTATTAAACAGATTATAATAACATCTCAAAACTTCAATACTCTGTATCTCTGGAATATAGGCATGATCAAATGTTCGAGACAGCGTGTCCTCTTGCATACTTCGAGGAAAAAGCCAGGTGTGCTCGAATGCCAGAAAAAACAACTCTTCATCAATGATTACTTTCAATGAGAACGGTTCCCCTCGGTTGTTGAGACCGATATATACAATTACTTTCCGTTAATATATTACGTTTCAACATCGTTTACTTGTATGTTTGCGTTATAAAGCTCCATCTGTGATTGAAAACAGCAGTGGTTTCTGACACTCGTTCAACAGGCAGCTTTTCCACGTTAACGCGGGGACCGTCAGCTCATTCACAGGTCCTAATATATTTCAAGTTTAAAAAAAATCGCACGAATAATTTAAAGTTTGATGAACTGGCAGTGTATGTCCACCGATAAAACTACTTTGCAAAGTTTAATTCTAAAATAATTCGTCATTCGATTTGTTTCAAGGGCTACCATCTGAATAAGATAGAATGTTTAGGAGAAAGAGAAAAGGTAAAACCTGCTTTTTTGTGCACTATAATTAGAAATAGAAACGTGCTGACCTTATTTTAATTTGCATTGCATGACATAGTCATTTCAGAAAATTTCTAGAGTGTGTGTTGAAAAAACTCACCTTAATTCCCCCTGTGCCGATGGCTTTGACAGTTTGTCAATAATTTCTTCATTTCCCTCTGCTAAAGACGTATATATGTTGAAATTTTTCTATTGGTACAATTGTACCGATACGGTACTAAGATGGTTAAAGAGTAATGGTTATATGATCTAAAGGTTGTTGGTATGACACTGCCGGTCCCCACCACTACACGCGTCTGTGCTGGAGGTGATGAATCACGCCACTAGGGCATAATAATACCCCAGCCACCAGTCAGATTTCCGGAAACGATTCTCGCTCGAGTAGCACACAACCGGAAGTGACATCATGTATAGTAAAAGTGATGTTTGGCTAACATTTCGATTACTTTTCAATTCGGCATTTCACCTCTGTTGAAAAGAATAATCTAGATATTATTTTCCTCTTTATATGGGCAGAGCATATGAAAAGTAGTTCACTCATGTGCCAAATTCATGGCTGGATTCAAACTGGACCGCGTGGGCGCGTGTTTTCCCCTATACCTAATAGACAAGTCGTAAAGGTCATATTCCGCTATTGGTGGCAGGGTCATAGTGGAGCGAATTTGTGAAACGGAGCATGCGTATAGTGGGAAGTTGGGAGATGGTACGAATTCATAATTCACATTGAAATAATCAGCTAGCAGTAGAATACAGTAGAACAAATAAATTGGCATCAGGGTAGCGTCATCATCTTGTGGTACAGTCTGCCTAAGAATGTCTGTCAATGTGTTATGTCTGAGATATTGAACATATTTTAATCCTGCCAGGCCTTGAAGGGGGACATTATGTTTCTCCCAGCAATCTCTGGATCGACAAAAGGTTGAGAGCTGACACTCCTTGACTTTGTAGTTTGCCACATTGGGGCTATTTTGAGCTTTGAGTCCCCCCCCCCCCTCCCTCCCGAGCAGAGGAACACAAGTAAATTCTACATCACTTTTCTGGCACCCCACATGGTCGCCATTTAAACATTTACTCATGATCCTCTGCTTGGTGTTTATGCAAATAGGTCCAACATGATCACAATATGATAAACCACAAAGCCACGGAATCAGCTTTCAAGTTTTTGACGTTCCGGATACAGGAGTAAAAAAACAACAGGGGTAGTGCAGACAGACTATTGATTGTCGGAAGTGATGTTTATACACCCGGAGAGCCCCAATGGAACTTGATACCGCAGCAAGAACATCGAACAGAGGACATTAGATAAAATAAATATTATTGATGATTTTCACAAAACGTATGAAGGTCTGTGATCATGTCATTCAAGACGTCCGCATGCTGATAAAACAAAAGCGTTCCTGGGATGTTATTAGATATGCATTCAAAATATTGGCTTGTTGGGTCATACCACTTCAATTCGCTGACAACTTTTCACCGCCATTATAGGTTGCTTTGCATTCTCTTCCTTTCGTCTTATATTTACTAAAGCTTAGGTTACGGTAAACACACTATCGTCAGATACTCGCGTTGCTATTTTTCACATTTACCAAATACCGTGTATGCGTTATGCGTTATCTCTGAGAGCTTTAAATCTAATAGCCAAAAATATTCAACAATTAGTGGGTATATAATATAATATCACTCACACTAACTAAAGTTTGTCAAGATATGGCTTATTTTCTATTGTATCGTCCAGTGAGAATAATCAAATCATCTCAAGACCATCTTTACTTGAAACAAAACTACTTGGATAAAGGACCGAGCATAATTAATTCAACACGAATCCGGAATGATCCAGAGGTACTCAACGCTGTAGCGAGCTATTTAAGTTCACAGAAGCGCATTGCATTTCATACAATACAAATATTCAATCACTGTAATGTTGTCAATTACAAGCGTCAGGTCCGTCATTCATAATTCAGCCGTCGACCATTAAAGAATATCCGCGTCCATAATCCAAATACCTATTCCATATTTCATATAACAGTATTAGCACCAAATTCAAAAAGACAATCATAGTATACATAAACATAGGCTAGTTTCCTGCAAGAGAGAAGCGGTCAACAGTTTTCAATGATGCCGGCAAGACATCATGATGTTCCAAAAATATCAAATCCGTATCGCTGATCAGTATTTTTAATCCATAATATTCGTTGTACAGTCGACATCCAGAGAATGATGTATCTCAGTCACGCTTTGATTTTGCCTGTTCATATGAGCACCATGAGGAACTTGAAATGCATGGGCTCACACGGTCCCTAGCCCCGGGTTGAGCGGAATTAGAAACAAAACGTAGCGCCATAGATCGTGCACGCTGCGCTCGTATTTTGCTATCAGCATGCGATATGTATCGCCAAGTTTGAGAAATTTTGAGTGGAGGCGCTTGGTGGTATAGCCCTGATTTATAAGTTTCCGCAACAATGTTTGGTGACGTTGATTAAAATTTAACATTTAACACAGGACCTAGCAAACGCTACTAGGCGGGATATGTATACGCCATATGAAGGTCCCACTGGAGAATTACTGTACAGAAAGGGATAGTTTACGATGTCGAAATTGTAATCATCTCTTTTGTCATACAACCGACGAGAGAGAAGGCCCGCTTCATTTTTATAGAGATATAGGTCTAAATATTATGCGCCTGTTTGACTATCTGTAGTTTCCTTCAAATCCAGTGAAGGTTGATATATATCCTTCACTGTGTCATTTATATAGCTATTATCCACAGCGTGAGGATCGTCTATATAGCGTTTGGTGAATGAGAAGGAACGGGTTTTGAATGGACCGGTTTATGAAAGCGCCTGCATACATGGCATATAGTCATATTCATAAGAGAACAGATATAGATCAGCCAACATAAGATATAGGGAGTTTGACTGGAACTTATACATATCTGGTTGCTATAAATTTGATTAGGAATCGTAGAATTTTTCTATACACCATGTAAACATATTGTTACTGGTAACCTTGATAGAGTGAGTAAGAAGAAACTAAAACACTCCTGATGAAGGGACCTAAATATTGAGCTGAGTAAAATAAACCCGAAGGTCGACCAGAACATGCAAAGTACGTTATTGAGTAGTCAAAGTTACAAAAGAATGAACCTACACTACTCGACGAGTGACTGAACCTCACCCTCAGCAAGGTCGTAGAAACATTTGACATAAGTATCCTTTCCCAAGCAAAACAAGTACCCACAGTACTCGACGAGCGGCTCGACCTCACCCTCAGCAAGGTCGTAGAAACATATTGACATAAGTGTCCTTCCCCATTCAACACAAGTACTGTGAATCCTTAATTTGAACGAAACTCTCTAGAGTTAATTAATCATAGTCCCAGCAGACAAAGTTCCAAATAATATAATAATAATTTGTGAATATTATTATTATCACGTGCTAGTTAAGAAATTGAGTTTTCTTACTCCCAAACTGCGTCTACTCTCGAAGATTTAACCAGAAAACGTTTTCCAAGGAAAGGACATTTGTATTTCAATCACTCATAACGATATACCAAAAGCTTATTGGACTCCCAGAAAGCATAAAACGCCATACAAATCTAGATGCATGGCTGGTTCTAGAAGCTAAACTAAAAAACCTTCTTTCAGCCCTGCTGATGGTGGCCCTCCAGGAGACGAAAGCATTTTGGGGAAGGTATTGCGCCACTTTTTTTTTTAAACACGGACAGCGAAAGTATATGGATATCAAAAACTCAAAATGTCTTAAGGAAGAAGTTGATGCGAAATGACACGTACCGTAAAGACATGTGCACATGGGATTTCTCGACTCTATATACTACAATCCCTCATCAGACCCAATTGATGGTCTTAGTTCATTAATAGTGCCGGTGTTCAAGAAAACTGATCTCGATTTATTAATCGCAGAAGCCAGAAAGCATTCTTTGCTCTTAGACATACGAGTGATGTCACTTTGGGATGTTTCAATGCTCATGGAGTTGCTTGAATTTCTCCTTAATAATATCTATGTGAAATGGCATTCCAATGGGTACTAATTGTGCATCCCTTTCGTCTGAGCTTTGTCGGTTCTCTTGTGAATACGACTATATGCAGACGTTTTCAGAAAACAATACTTTCAAAGAACATTTCCTTCTCATCCACTAAACGCTATATAGACGATCTTAACGCCGTGGATAACGACATATAACGCAGTGATATATATATATATGACGAAGTGAAAGATATATATCTACCTACACTGGATTTGAAGGAAACTACAGATACATCTAGCTCTAACAGCCCATCATATTAAGACCTATATATCTACAAAAATAAAGCGGGCCTTCCCTCTCGTCGACTTGACGAAAAGGAAGATGATTATAATTTTGACAACGTAAACTATCCCATTTTGGACAGTAACATTCCAGTGGAACATGCATATGGCCTGTGCACATCACGACCAGTGGTATTTGCTAGATCCTGTGCGATATGTGACGAATGTAATCGAAGTCACAGAACATTATTGCAGAAACTTATAAAATGATAGAACAATACGAGCGTAGGTTGCAAAATTTATGGCTTTACGTTTCGTAACTTGTGTCTAATTTCACTTAATGAGCTAGGGAGCTGAAATTTACCACGCTATACCCTTGGGACAAGCTCTACCAGAAAATGTAAAAAAAATCCAATATGGCCGCTTTGATGATGTCCCAGTGACGTCATTTTCAAAAACTGCATTTTTTGGTCGATTTTTCAGCCAGATTTTCGGAATTTTTTATTTATGCATTTTCTCCGCAAAAACTGCATAATAATTTAGTAAATATTAATGTGATATGAAATAAAATAGTTTTTGCTCGCTTTTCACCGCAGAAAAGCAGAAATTTTGAAGAAATATTACAAACATATCACATTTCTGGGACCCCACGTAGCCGCCATCTTGAATTTTCTCATGATCCTCGGCTCGATAGGTTATGCAAATAGGCTCAAAATTACCCCAATATGATAAACTATAAAGTCAAGGAGTTTCAACTCTCCCTTTTTTTCGTTCCGGAGATAGCGCAGAAAGTTTGGTAGGGGGGGCCATTTCGCCCGCCCCCCCAAGGCCAGGTAGGGTTAAAGGAGATTCCAGACAAATTCAATTGTACGTCTACTGTGCATGTTTTTGCGCATCTGCCACGAAGCGATATTTAAATGAAATTTGATGGAAAAGGAGACCATACGGTTCTAAGAGAACATTTGTGAAAGGATTTTTGCATAATGTGTTTTCTGGATTTGAGGCAATACGATGTCATCGAAGTGACGCTGGCAAACTGACTTAGTGAAATCAAGGTAAGTTGGTCTCATGACCACGGTTAGTCTACTGTCTTGACGAGAAGCCTGGTGACTCCTCATTTTTTTAGATTTTCTGAATCAGCATTGATCCAGAAAACTGCTAGGGGATTTTGGAGAAAAAGACATTTGAACTTCGTAGAAAAAATATTAGCTCATTCTCTCAAAATACAGGCTTACTTCACAGAATTCCTTTCTAATCACATATATTAGAGTAGAGTTAAACCATTATGGTACATCATTTATATTCCCAGATTATGCAAAATTAAGCCCGATGAACCCTAAATTTTATCCATTATTTTGAATGTTTAAGGTTTGCTCTACCTCTTGTCGAAATATAACAGAAATGACATTTTATTTTCAAATTATCTGGAACCTCCTTGATGGCATAATTAAAGAGCATTACATGTGTACGGTGCACTGATAATGAAAAATTCAAGAAGGAAGCTGCTTTGAGACCAACAAATTTATTTCAGCATGAGCTTTCGTAGATATGGAATGTACTTCCTCAGATGCATTAACCCTACCTGGCCCATTACGTTCCCTATCAAACTTTCTGCGCTATTTCAGTAACGACAAAACTTTGGGAGTAGACAATCCGTGACTTTGTAATTTATCATATTGGGCCTATTTGCATAACATCGCGAGCAGAGGATAATGGGTAATTCCAAGATGGTGACCACGTGGGATGCCAGAAAAGTGATGTTTTCGTCATTTTTCTTCAAAATTTCTTCTTTTCCGAGAGGTTTGCATCAGGTTAAAACTTTACTAATTTTATGATGCAGTTTTTGCGGAGAAATTGCATCAATAAAAACTTCAAAAATCGGTCAAAGCATGCTTTTGAAAATGACAAAATAGCCACCCTTAGATTGTTTCTAATGAAATATGTGTCAATACAATAAATATGCTCTCTTCAACGCGTTTCTAATATTTACATAAGTACTCTAAAGAAAGCCAGCTGTTTATGACATGCTACACATTTATTCATCGATCCATGCAGAATCACCTCTGACTGATTTACTAAATACATTTTCTAAATACATTTTCGAAATACATTTTCGAAATGTATTAAAGATGATTCTCAGTCAGGTGACCTTGTCTAACACGGACACATTTGGCTGATTGTACATAACAAGACTTCAACTATAATTTTCATTTATTGAACTACTGTCTGAACGAGAAAACTATTTGGAGCTGATCAAAGTGAACGGATACACTTGCATTTAGAAACTTCCTCTTCAGGTTTCAGTAAGTAAATTCATTTTTCTGTATCAAAATCCGTATTCACTGTCTTTTCCATTACAAATACGTTTGACAAACGGAAAGGTCGATACAAGCCTGGCTACTCAGACAGGCCCCTTGAATTGTTTAGTACTTGAAGGTATTGATATATAGTTTGCTGTATTGACTAAATAAGAAGTTATCTACTTTATATTTTGTTACATGATTTATATCTTTGTGACATTTATATTTGAGTAATGACCGAATCTGCGATATTTTTACCACCCGTAATTACTAAACCGATTATAATAACGTCTCAAAACTTTAATACTCTGTATCTCTGGAATATAGACATGACCAGTTGTTCGAGACAGCATGTCCTCTTGCATACTTCGAGGAATAAGACAGGTGTGCTCGAATGCCAGAAAAACCTCTTCACCGATGATTACTTTCAATGAGAACGATTCCCCTCGGTTGTTGATACCAATACATACAATCACTTTCCGTTAATATATTAAGTTTCAACAGCGTTACTTGTACTTTGCGTTAAAGAGCTCAATCTGTGGATGAACACAGCAGTTATTTCTGACACTCGTTCGACAGGCATCTGTTCCACGTTAACGCTGCGACCGTCACCTCTTACACAGGTCCTAATATATTTCAAGTTTGAAAAAAAATCGCGTGATTGATTTAAAGTTTGATGAACTGGCAGTTTATGTTCACAGATAAAACAACCTTAATCCCCCTTAATTCCCCCTGTGCCGATGGCTTTGACGGTTTGTCAATAATTTCTTCATTTTCCTCTGCTAAAGACGTATATATGTTGAAATTTTTCTATTGGTACAATTGTACCGATACGGTACAGAGATTGTTAAAGAGTAATGGTTATATGATCTAAAGGTTGTTGGTATGACACTGCCGGTCCCTACCACTCCACGCGTCTGTACTGGAGGCGATCAACCACGCCACTAGGGCATAATAATACCCCAGCCACCAGTCAGATTTTCGGAAAGGACTCCCGCTCGAGCAGCACACAACCGGAAGTGACATCATGTATAGTAAAAGCGAGATTTGGCTAACATTTCGATTACTTTTCAATTCGGCATTTTACCTATGTTGGAAAGATTGACCTAGATATTATTTTCCTCGTTTATATGGGCAGAGCATATGAAAAGTAGTTCAGTCAAGTGCCAAATTCATGGCTGAACTGACACTGGACCGCGTGGGCACGTGTTTTTCCCTGTACATGATAGACATGTCGTAAAGGTCATATTCCGCTATTGGTGGCAGGGTCATAGTGGAGCGAATTTGTGAGACGGAGGAAGCGCAGTGGGGAGGTTGGGAGATGGTACGAATTCATAGTTCGCATTGAAATAATCAGCTAGCAGTAGAACACAGTAGAAAAGATAAATTGGCATCAGGGTAGCATCATCATCATGTGGAACAGTCTGCCTAAGAATATTTGTCAATGTGTTATATCTGAGATATTGAACATACTTTAACCTTGCCAGGCCGGGAACGGGGACATTATGTTTCTCCCAACAATCTCCGGATCGACAAAAGGTTGAGAGCTGACACTCCGTGACTTTGTAGTTTGCCACATTGGGGCTATTTTGAGCTTATTTGCATGACCTCCCGATCAGAGGATCACGCGTAAATTCAACATCACTTTTCTGGTACCCCACATGGTCGCCATTTAAAAATTTACTCATGATCCTCTGCTTGGTGTTTATGCAAATAGGTCCAACATGACCACAATATGATAAAACACAAAGCCACGGAGTGTCAGTTCTCAAGTTATTGACCTTCCGGATAGAGGACCAAAAAACAACAGGGATAGTGCAGACAGACTATTGGTTGTCGGAAGAGTCGTTTATACACACGGAGAGCCCAAATGGAACTTGATACCGCAGCAAGAACATCGAACAGATGACATTAGATAAAATAAATATTATTGATGATTTTCACAAAACGTATGAAGGTTTGTGATCATGTCATTCAAGATGTCTGCATGCTGATAAAACAAAAGCGTTCCTGCGATGTTGTTAGATGTGCAGTCGGAATATTGGCTTGCGGGGTCATACGACTTCAATTCGCTGGCAACTTTTCACCTCCATTATAGGTTGCTTTTCATTCTCTCCCTTTCCTCTTATAATTACTAAAACTTAGGTTACGGTAAAAACACTATCGTCAGATAGTCGATGCCATTTTTCACATTTCCCAAAAACCGTGTATGCGTTATGGCTTATCTCTCAGAGCTTTAAATCTAATAGCCAAAAATATACAACAATTTGTAGGTATATAATATAATATCACTCACACTAACTAAAGTTTGTAAAGATATGGCTTATTTTATATTGTATCGTCCAGGGAGAATGATTGAAGCATCCCAAGACCAGCTTTTCTTGAAACAAAACTACTTGCATAAAGGACTGGGCATAATTAATTTAACACGAATCAAGAATGACCCAGAGGTACTCAACGCTGTAACGAGTTATTTAAGTTCACAGAAGCCCATTGCATTTCATATAAGTATACTAAATCTATAGACAATACAAATATTCAATTACTGTAATGTTGTCAATTACAAGTGTCAGGTCCGTCATTCACAATTCAGCTGTCGACCATTAAAAAATATCGGTGTCCATAATCCAAATACCTATTCCATATTTCATATAACAGTATTAGCACCAAATTCAAAAAGACAATCATAGTGTACATAAACGTAGGCTAGTTTCCTACGAGAGAGAAGCGGTCAACAGTTTTCAATGATGCTGGCAAGACATCATGATGTTCCAAAAATATCAAATCCGTATCGCTGATCAGTATTCTTATTCCATAATATTCGTTGTACAGTTGTCTTCTAGAGAATGATGTATCTCAATCACGCTTTGCTTGTGCCTGTTCATATGAGTACCATGAGGAACTTGAAATGCATGGGCTCACACGGTCCCTAGCCCCGGATTAAGCGGAATTAGAAACGAAACGTAACGCCATAGATCTTGCACGCTACGCTCGTATTTTGCTATCAGCATGCGATATGTATCGCCAAGTTTGAGAAATTTTGAGTAGATGCGCTTGGTGGTATAGCCCTAATTTGTAAGTTTCCGAAACAATGTTTTGTGACGCTGATTAAAATTTAACATTTAACACAGGATCTAGCAAACGCTATTAGGCGGGATATGCATACGCCATATGAAGGTCTCATTGGAAAATTACTGTACAGAAAGGGATAGTTTACGATGTCGAAATTGTAATCATGTCTTTTGCCATAAAGCCGACGAGAGAGAAGGTCCGCTTCATTTTTACAGAGATATAGGTCTAAATATGATGTGCCTGTATGGCTATCTGTAGTTTCCTTCAAATCCAGTGAAGGTTGATATATATCCTTCACTGCGTCATTTATATAGTTACTATTATTCACGCGAGAAAACCGTCTATATAGCGTTTGGTGAATGAGAAGGAGCAGGCTTTGAATAAATCGGTTTTTGAAAGCGCCTGCATATAGTCATATTCATAAGAGAACAGATATAGGTCAGCCAACATAAGATATAGGGAGTTTGACTGGAACTTATACATGTTTGAATGCTATAAATCTGATTAGGAATCGTCGAAATTTTTCTATACACCATGTAAACATATTGTAACTGGTAACATTGATAGAGTGACAGATAAGGAACTAAAACACTCCTGATGAAGGGACCTGAATATAGAGAGCAGAGTAAAATAAACCCTAAGGTCGATCAGAACATGCACAATACGTTATGAGTCGTCAAATTTACAAAAAATGAACCTGCAGTACTCGATGAGTGGCTGAACCTCACCCTCAGCAAGGTCGTAGAAACATATTGACATAAGTATCATTTCCCAAGCGAAACAAGTATCCACAGTACTCGATGAGTGGCTCGACCTCACCGTCAGCAAGGTCGTAGAAACATATTGACATAAGTGTCCTTCCGCGTATTGAATAACGGACTAGACGATTATATATCATAGAAAATCAGTCATACAGGCATACCTCTACACCTCTTTCGCCTCTTACATTCAAAGGGTACGGATGCACGCACCCACGCATGGCTACTGAAATACCCAGTACACTCGGACACACAGCTCCTCTTAGTATAGACAAGTGAGAAATGACTACATTGTTGCCAAAACCTGCGGCTATGGCAGCAATACAGTGAAAGACATATCAGCGAAGGGCGTGGTCTTCATATGAACAGTTATACGAGAGATCCTGAAGGATATTGGCGCCCACCATTGTCTGATAATTGTAAGCTAATGACAAGAGGATCGATTGATTTGTAATTTTGTTTGCAGAATTTCGAATTTGAGCGAAAAAGATCGAAAAGGGGACGCTGGAAAACACCAAGATATTATCTGTCTAAGGTTCAGGAGTTTCAAGATTTCTAGAAACTGTAACTGATGTCGGTTGTTATAGTGCAAGTGAAATGAGCAATGTTAGTCTGAAAGTGAATGTCCGGAGGGTCCATCGTCTTCGTTTTGTAGTATTTTTTTTTTTTTTGCACGTGTCATCATTGGGTATTGGAAGCGAAGACTAATCTCTTTGACACTTTCGCATGAGCCCTGATTATCTCCCTTGGATCGAAACACGCAGTAGTCTACATTTGTCGAATTGTGAAGTTGTTTCACAAGAGTGACGTTCCTTCGGCAGACAAAACGGTGGGGCAGTTCACTTGCAACGGCATGGACTAAAGTAAACTGATTTAAAATTTGAAGAAAAACATTTTAATTTGGAATCATTTGAACTCCTTGATATAGAAGGTGAAAGTATGGATATTCTCTATAGTCAATATATAGAATATGCCACAACGTTTGATAAGCCGACTCTTGTGATGCAACGTCACAACTCGAGAATACAGTATTAATTTGAAGCGTAACTTGGATTTTCGAATCGGACCAAAAAGGTATCTTGCACAACTGGACCACAAGGTGAACCTGTGTACCAAATTTAAGAAAGGTCCATGAGGTACTTCCTGAGGAATCACGACAACAAATTTTCATGGGGCAATCCAATATGGCTGCTTGGAGGCCATATTGGATTTTCGAATCAGACCAGAAAAGGTATCTTGCACAACTAGACACCAGAGCGAACCTGTGTATCAAATTTGAAAAGATCCATGGAACAATTCTTGAGAAATCGTAATAACAATGTCTCATGGGGAAATCCAAGATGGCCACCTGGTGGCCATATTGGATTTTGGAATCGGCCCAGAATAGCTAGCTTGCTCAACTAGACCACAAGAGAAACCTGTGTACCAAATTTGACAAAGATCCATGCATCAGTTCCTGAGAATTCAAGATAAAAAAATTTCATGGGGAAATTCAAAATGGCCGCCTGGTGGCAATATTGGATTTTCGAATCGGACCGGAAAAAGCATCTTGCACAACTGGACCGCAAGGGGAACCAGTGTACCAAATTTGAGAGAGATCCATGCAGTACTTCCTGAGAAATCACGATAAAGTTTCATGGGGGAACTAAGATGGCTGCCTGGTGGCCATATTGGATTTTCAAATCGAACCGAAAAGGTATCTTGCACAACTAGACCCCAAGGGAAAACTGTGCACCAAATTCGAGAAAGATCCATGTAGTACTTCCTGAGAAATGACGATAACAATGTTTCATGAGAAAATCCAAGGTGGCTGCCTGGTGGCCAGATTGGATTTTCGAATCGAACCAGAAAAGTATCTTGCACAACTAGACCCCAAGGGGAACATGTGTACCAAATCGGAGAAAGATCCATGCCCTACTTCCTGAGAATTCAAGATAACAAAGTTTGATCGGGAAATCCAAGATGGCCGCCTGGTGGCCATATTGGTTTTTCAAATCGGACCAAAAAAGGTATCTTGCACAACTAGATCGGTCGGTGGTTAGTTGACTTTAATGCTTCTAAAACAATCTCCCTTTTGATATCGAGGCGACTACATCAATCTCATGTTGATATTGTCTTCGACAAGAACCTGGTGACTGCTTCATTGAATCATAAACATCTCGGACTAACTCTCAATAATAGGGCGACATGGCACGACCATATAGAGAACATAATAGTTACAGCACAACGCAAATTATCCATTCTGAGGGGCTTAAAGTATTTGTTGGACCGAAAAAGCCTGGAAATTATGTACAAAAGTTTTATTAGACCAAATTTAGAATATGCCGATATCGTTTGGGATAATATAGACAATATCCTAGTTAACAAATTAGAAAACATCCAGAAAGAATCACTGTGATTACTGGCCTCAAAAGAAGCTGTTCATCTGAAACTTTGTACACTGAGTCCGGTTTCGAATTGTTATCCACCAGACGATATATGCATCGTCTTGCCATGCTATATAAAATAGTTAATGAATAGACATCTTCCTCCACTCGCACGTGAAAGAAATCCATATCATATACGTCATGTGGATCAATTTACACCACACCGGTGCCGCACTGAACTCTTCCGTAGTTCGTTTTTTCCGGCTACAATTCGTGATTGGAATACATTACCCGTTCCTGTGAGGAACTCTGCTAGCCTTCCACAGTTCAAACACCAATTAATAAAAATGTATCCTAAACCTATCCCTCCTCCTTGGAATTATATTGGCCCAAGGTCACAAAACATCCTAATGTGTCGAATTCGTAACGGATGCAACAACTTGAAACGACACTTGTTTGAGAATCATGTAAGCGACAACGCGATATGTAACTGCGGCTGCCTTGACGAAACTGTCGATCACTTTTTCTTCCACTGTCCCATTTTTATCACTCAAAGACAACGTTTGATTGCTAATCTGCTGGACATCTACGATGATCCCTATTCTGTCACTTGTCCCAATCTCCTTTTTGGAGATTGTGATAAAAGTCTAACAGAAAATATTAATATCCAGATGTACCTGGGACCAACAGGTTCCAACGCTGACTTGTGATTTTCGCGATCAGATAGAAATGAAACATTTCTTCACATTTAGGTCATTTGCCCCAGATGCAGCTTCTGACCAATGACACTCCCTCCGTCCAATACTACGTTTCAACAGTACAGCGTTAATGGAAATAACTTATTTAAACCGAAATATATATATATTTTTTGTATGTTTATTCTTTACTACTAAAATATTTACATCATCACTCATCATATATAGTATCTTGCCATAAATGAATATGTACATATTCTTCTATGTGTATGTGTTTAATAATTAATTGTTGTATATACGACTGGGAGACACGCTAACGAGCTTCGGCTCATTGTGCTCCCACTGATTCAATAAAAATATTGTTTGAAAAAAAACACTAGACCACAACGGGAACCTGTGTCCCAAATTTGAGAAAGATCCATGCAGTAGTTCCTGAGAAATCGCGAAAACAAAGTTTCATGAGGAAATCCAAGATGGCCGCTTTGTGGCAATATTGGATTTTCGAATCGGACAGAAAAGGTATCTTGCACAACTAGACCCCAAGGAAAACCTGTGTACCAAATTTGAGAAAGATCCACACAGTAGTTCCTGGTGATGGTGGGCTAAAAAGAAACGATGTTCTTATAAGGCATCTGAATTTTAGGATTATCATAATTGGAGTACTTGTATTCGTTTTAGAGATACAGCGTCATCTGCTAGCGTTTCCATGCCAAGGAAAGTAATTATCGAATTACAATCCACAGTTTTAGGTATTGTCATCGTGACATAAGCCCGATACGACTGGTCCGTGCTGTCTATACTGAATTGACAGATGAAGTCGTGTTGATCGCGCTGGCCGTGCTTTGATCCAATGAACTCATGTGCCATGTTTCAAAGCATGTGGTTCAGTCGTTTCGCCGGAGATCGAGTTGGAAATTAGGTCAATCCAAGATGACTGAAGAAACTTTTAACTAATCGGCTTCTTGGGAGGCATGCAGGCACAATCCTGGAACTGTATCGCATATGCATGTCAAATAGTATGTAAATTCATCAAGTACTTTCGGAGATATCAGCACGGACATACAGACAGACAGACAAACAGATAGGCAAAAACTGCCATATGACAACAATCTTTTAGCAACCTGTGGTGACGAGGGTTAATAAATATGATAACCCACTGAATTTTACAAATCAAAACAAGGATTACCAATTTCAAGGATTAGTTCATAGCGCTAAATTAATTTCTTTGTTTAAAAATCAAATTCCGCAAATAGAAAACATTTCTAGTCAGTATCTATGGATATCACTCCATATTCAATTCGTGAATATGTTTGCCACTGAGATTAAGTGATTCCGAAAATGATTTAAGTGCGATATATCAGGCTAGCTCACTAAACAAGGTCCTTCTGTGAGAGAATGATGTCGACTAGATCAATTTTCCCGTCATAACCTTCTGATACATCAAATCATTGCATTCACGAAAATGACTGTCAATGTAAAGTAAAGGTATCTAAGTATCAAAATCAAATTGAAAACTCCCAGGATATCAAGGCCCTAGCTTGGGAGGATGAGGTCAGATAGATAGCTTTTCTGATCAGTATCTGGCAATATACGACGTTTGTACATTCGTGTGTCTGCCTACGGCATGATATTTCAGTGGGACAGCGCTATAAAATGGCAGCATTAGATCTGCTCTGTTACAAGTAGGTACCCCTGCCCCTCCCCCTCCCCTCCCTTCCCTTCCCCGTCGTGATATAGCTGAAAAAATGTTGAAAGCGACGTTAAACCCTATTCACTCACTCACTTGTACATTCGTGAATATGGTTGAAAAAGTAACGTAAATTGTGAAAGTGTTCCAAGTGCAAAACCACTAAATCATAGCAGAAATGGGGTCCGACTTGAAAAATGACGTCAGATGGAATATGTTTCTCTCCATATTTGCTGATACAGATAAATTATTCACTTCGCTGGAGTGATTAAAGAGGTACCGGTAATGCTAACCAAGAGGGATTCTGAATGCCAAGGACCGCACCGCGGTGGCCTTATGGTTAGAGCGCCGGCCTCGTAAGCGGTAGATACTGGGTTCAATCCCAGGCCGGGTCATGCGAAAGACGTTTACGCTCTGTATTACAGGGTAGAACAAGGACTGGTTCGCTCGGTGTCAGTATAATGTGACCGAGTGAGGTGTCAGAGCTGCCTACGGCATGATATTTCAGTGGAACAGGACTACAAAATGGTCTGTTACAAGCAGGTACCCCGGCCCTTCCCATCCCCTCCCTTCCCTTCCCGTCGTGATATAGCTGAAAATATGTTGAAAGCCACGTTAAACCCTATTCACTCGCTCACTCACTCATTGAATGCCAAAAAGGGCGGAGACATCAATCCCTGCTGAGTAAGATCCTGCCTTGTTCAAATGAGGTTAGAGAAGTTGTCCCGATCTTAACAGAAAGAGGACAATTTAAAACGGTTATGTGCTAAAGTTCTTGCTCGTAACCGAAAGTGTACAATATAACTGCACAACTATGATGAATTGCTCTCGCATAGGATTGTCTAACTCATCTTCTAACGGACGTAGATGATAAGTCAGTGCTGAAACAATTCAACAACTCTATATCAAATGCCAATTGCGCACATCGCATTATCTATTAGCCGTCATTGCGCCAATTCGCTGGAGTATTATGAACCCGCATAGCTCCAAAGATATTAGTGGTCGTGGGTTCGATTCTCGTTGATGGTTAAATTATTCATTCTCTTTCGTAGGGGTTAAATACTATATTGTCATTGCATTATAAAACCATCTGCGCATATAGTATTATCGGTGAGCCGACATAGCTGACAGTAAGTACAACTCCACGGATTGTAGGGTTATTGTTTCGATTCCTGCAGACGGTTAAATTATTCTTCTTTTCAAAAGATATTTTCATATATGCGAATTGCTTGGGGGCTCAGCTAAACATACTAAATTGTCATTTCTATGAGTTAAACAACATGGGTAAAGTTGGTGTGTTGTTGCCCTTACTTCTGAAACGTAATTGTCGCGTTTTTTGTTAACCCTACCTGGCCTGGGGGGCATTTCTGCGCTATCTCCGGAACGACAAAAAATGGAGAGCTGAAACTCCGTGACTTTATAGTTCATTATATTGGGGTCATTTTGAGCCTATTTGCATAACCCCGCGAGCAAAGAATCATGGGTAAATTCAAGATGGCGGCCAGAAAAGTGATGTTTTCGTTATCTTTCTTCAAAATTTCTGCTTTTCCGCGATGAAAAGTGGGCAAAAACTATTTTATTTCAAATTACATTAATATTTACTAATTTTTCATGTAGTTTCTGCGGAGAAATTGCAAAAATAAAAAAAATCGGAAAATCTGACCGAAAAATCGACCAAAAAATGTCGTTTTTGAAAATGACGTCACTGTGACGTCATCAAAGCGGTCATCTTGGATTTTTTTACATTTTCTGGTAAAGCTTGATCCAAGGGTATATTGTGATACGTTTCAGCTCCCTAGCTCAAGGGGTAAGAAACAAAAATGGGGGGGCATTTCTATAATTTGATACCAAGTATTATTCATTTATAATCATAATGATAATGCGTCACTTGTCTGCGTATTATCAATTTGTCAAGTATCTAAATTGGGTGGCTAAAATGATAACTAGAATTTGCGAACTCATTTTTCTAGTTATTAAGACAGTCGACTTTGAGCTGTATGCAAATTAGTCGAACCATTGACAAGGTTGTGGCTCGTCGTCCTCGGTATATTCAGTGTCAGCTTTTAAGCAGCTGAACGGTGAATGAAAACAGTTTACTATGTCGTGGCGTGGGAGAATTCACGTCTGAACAAAAACCAACGAACTAATGATTCATTCCACCGAATATCTCAAATAATCTGCAAATGATTTTCAAAGTGCCTAAAGGCAGGAGGTTAAAAAGTGTGGCAGAGATAATACTCTCTTTAATAGCGCATGGGTATTTCAAAAAGTCACAAGAAGAACAACAACGAGAAGAAGAACAACAACGCGAGCCTCTTGTAGACATGCGTACCGCAGCTAAAAAATCTCAGTTTACATTGATTTTAGATGAAGGCAAGTAGGCAGTTGAATGTTTTGACACCGATGTGACAGATCCCGTACTGAGTAAAGCAATTCAAACATATTTGTTTTGATCACCATGAACGAGACTTCAGTTTAGTTGCTTGTGCACATTTGCAAATCTTGTTGGTTTCATTTTTCACAAACTAGCTAAAATGATTCTAAGACTTAGGTAGATGAAGAATTTTGATGTTGCCATTTACCTGGACTGCCCATAATGGATTTCATAATAATCATCATCCAAATCCTACTTATGCGAATATCTCATTAACTGAACGTGTTTCAAACGTTGCTGTAGGGGTTTCATCGATGTATTCAGGGTTAGGCATACATGCAAGTACTTAATGTCATGAACATCATCAACCACATTGAATTTCGGAGAATAAGCCACCTGATCCATGTGTTTATCAGTATCCCAGTCAGGTATCCCTCAATTGATTTTAAACTTTACTCCAGTGGTTAAACAAACACGTTTTCAGGGGAAATTGCAGAGAGTGACTCCAGATACGTCTCATAATTGTGGTCAACTTGTAATGTCAAATGACTTATCTAAAATCTAAATTTGTCAATATTACCCTTTATTGCAGCTATATTTCTGTGGCCACGCCAACTTTACCGCGGACAAAGCTTCGATTATCACCATTCTCGAATGATCGGGTGGTGAGGAAGTGTATTCGTGCAGAATACGTTTTGAAGTGACTCTACTTAGATATTCCTCTTGGGGAAAAAACTGAAAATCGACTAGAGCCAGAAAAGGTTTTTGATCCACAAGCACCTATTGGATGAGCCAGAATTTGGTTAAAATTGTTCACCCATGTTTACAGAGCGAACAATTTGTTCGTCTCAAACTCGTCTATTTTCACTTATACACTACTTTACGACCCTCTCCTCAGACTCAATATCTTGTAATTACACTGAGTATACAAGGAATTGTTGTACTTTATTATCCAGGGACGAAACATCGCAGAGAAGCGTATGGATGCAAATATAGCTAGTGTAGTTTCATCGACCGTGCCATGATCTAAAAAACAATGAAATTGATTATATATGGAATTGAATGCAACAAATAAAGGTGGTAGGAAAAGATGCCGAAGTACTGACAAGAAATTGTATGATCCCACAGGTCAATATTCTAACTGCAGAACTAAAAACAGCACAAGAACAAAAATAGTCCATGTGATGATTTGTATCTTAGCCACGCTGTTAATATAGATGTGCTTGTGGACATCTTGAATAAAGAAAAACGGCCCCTGACACCGGCGGATGGCATTAGATACAACTTTCCAAGATCAATGATGTAAATTTATCTGATGGAAAATGATGAACTCTGTGAGTATATGAACAATATTAGATACAAGAAACGGTCGTAACAGTTTAGTAGAATACTGACATTTAGCGGCGGTGTCAACCTTACTGGGATCAATGTCCCAGTGGATTATATATGAAAAGCTGAGATTTAGCCGTGATTTCAGCCTGTATTGATAAATTGCCATTTTCTGAATTTGTAGGTGTGCAACGAATAGAGATTGAAATGGTTTTCTCCCGATCACCAATCAGACCCACAGTGAGAACGGTTCTTGTCTTTGCCATCCTCTGCGTTATTCTCTTCCAGCTGAAACTGCGACACCATAGAGAACCCTACGAGCACGTATGCTCCCAAGGTCTTCCTCACAAGTCCATGACAATTACTCACGATAACCAGGCAAACTCACCGATTAACGGAATATCCGAGGAGGATTTACAGGAACTGAGAGTGAAGAATTACCAAGGGGAAGGCAACGATACAGCTTTGTATTATTTCATTCCACGGCCGTACAAAGTGAACTCTCACAGTAATACATTTATTTTTGACGGAAATCAAATTTGTGAGTCACAGAATCTGTATATTTTGGTTATTGTGCCCTCTGTCATTGCTCATGTCCAGAGAAGAAAAGCCATCAGGAGCACATGGGCAAGACCTAGTATATCTCGGCGATGGCTTGACGGAACTCCCCTAACGAACGTGAAAGTGTTATTCTTGTTTGGCGAAACCGATAATTTACAGAAAGATCACGAAATTTTACAGAAAGAAAATCAACTGTACGGTGATATTGTGCAAGCACGTTTCCACGATAGCTATCGGAATCTCACCAGAAAAATGATAACGGCACTGTGCTGGGTACAGACCTATTGTCCGACGGCTGCGTACGTTCTGAAAGCTGACGAAGATACATTTGTTCATTTGCCCAATATGATCAAGCTAATCCAGAAACTGAATTCCACTGATTCCTTTATAGGCATGCGGATTGAAGGTTTTGTACCTCCCGTATTGCGGACGGGGCGTTGGGCGGTTGCGTATGAACAATATCCAATGCAGGAATTCCCAAGTTATATAGTCGGAAATTTTTACGCTTTCTCAACTAAAATTGTGTCTAAACTCTGTTATCTATCTGAATATTTTCCATTCGTCCCCATTGAAGATGCATTCGTCACAGGTATCCTGAGGAAAGCTCTTGGAGCTCGTCTTGATGAAATTGGAATAGATTGCTTCAGTTTGTCAACTTGTAATTTCACGAAAGGCGACAAGGCTGCTGTTTCAAATCTCAACGAGTCTGATATGTATGATATTTGGAACTCGCTGAATAACAAAAGTGCATCATTGTCATCATGATAGTTTTGTATTCTCAACATGTAATCAGGGCTCATTTGCGTGTTATGTCGGAAGTTTGAATATCGTTGATTATTATATATGTAATATATATATAAAGGAATAAAAGCCATTCAATATGATCACGAGGCTGTCCAGTATCACTGTTGTATTGAGCGACAGCGCCTACATTGGACTTTTGTTGAAACCTGTAATGGAGGATTTTAGAAACCGGCATTTCAAAGTAGTCCGTTTCGGGCTTCGGCGGCCATTTTTCATGTGTTTGCCTGTTTTCTCCCATTAGGTTATCTCCTTTCCCTAGGTAAAGAGATAGGGATTTCCTTTAAAAGTCCTCTAGCCGAGAATTTTACAAGCAACACTCATCCAATTTGATAAATTTTGATAGACCATGTGACTATCTTCAACCAAAATATAAGAAAAAGTCAAGTATTATTTATATATATATTCTTTTTTCATGACTATGCTTCAACACTATGTTTTCTGGGTTATCAAGTGGAGCATGGGCGAGTCCATTTAACAGTCTACAGATAAAAAAAATGCACACAAACCTATATTTTTGCTGTGTTTTCCCTCATATCACACAATTAGGAATGCAACAACGCACATTATTCAAAAAGTTAATTACTTTGATTTACCACCAGCGAACATCCTTAAGGGAAGATTAATTTGATTCATTTTAAAATGCCGGTAGACTGGTCGCCTCACAGTAGACAGGTTAAGGCCAGCACTCGTTTCGATGCTGATACGGACAGCATTCCAATTAAAATTGTATTGATTGATAATTTCATCAGCCTGATTGGTTATCAAGTCACCATTCACTGGACCATGATCGATCATTCCTTGGGTCTCTGGGTGTTCATTCTGACCCAATACGTTCCGCAATGTGGAGAATGAGTCTAGAACAGAATCGTCTAGTCTGTTATTAATTATTCAGCCGTCTTCCATTGAAATAATTCCGCGTCCATAGACCAGATTCATACAGCATCATTAGGAACAAATTGAAAGCAACAATTTTCAACGAAGCCAGCAAGACATCATTTTTTTTCTCCAAAATATCAAATGCATCTCGCTGATCAGTATTCTTAATCCATATTATTCTCGTCGTACATACGCTTCCGGTTAAACGGAATTAGACACAAGTTACGAAAGAGCTTGTGCGCTACTCTCGTAGTTTGCAATCATCATGCGATATGTATCACCAAATTTGAGAAACTTTGAGTTGAGGCGCTTGAAGGAAAAGCTGATCAGTTTATAAGTTTCTGCAATAATGTTTTCTGGCATTGATTAACTTCACCTGGCTTGGGGGTTGTTGGGGGGGGGGGGGCGAAATGGCCCCCCCTACCAAACTTTCTGCGCTATCTCCGGAACGACAAAAAAATGGAGAACTGAAACTTCGGGACTTTATATCTTATCATATTGGGGTCTTTTGGAGCCTATTTGCATGAATCCCCGAGCAAAGGATCATGGGTAAATTCAAGATGGCGACTACGTGGGATACCAGAAAAGTATATTTTTTTCGTCATATTTCTTAAAAATGTCTGCTTTTCCGCGATGAAAAGTGGACAAAAACTGTTTTATTTCACATCACATTAATATTTACTAATTTATCATGCAGTTTTTGTGGAGAAATTGCATAAATAAAAAAATCGGAAAATCGAGCAAAAAATGCCGTTTTTGAAAATGACGTCACTGTGACGTCATCACAGCGGTCAACTTGAATTATCTGGTAGAGCTTGACCCAAGGGTATGGTGTGGTAAGTTTCAGCTCCCTAGCTTCAGGGATAAGAAAAATAATTAGGGCGGGCCGAAATGCCCCCCAGGCCAGGATACGTCCCAAAAAGCCTAGGCCAGATAGGGTTAAAATCGTCATGTACGTCACCACACTGGTTACTGTTTGCAATGAAAACCGCCCCCACAATCCAGTGTCTCGCCATTGACGATACTTTATAATATACCAATCGACGTGTTGTTCAAACACAAATGCATTATAGACATTCTAGTATGTTAACAAGGCATACGATATCTATGTATCTATCCGAGAAAAAAATGAGTTTCTATCATCACGATGTCTTTTCCTGTGATTAAATATATAAGATTAGAATCTAATTGTGAAGCACCAATTCTCGCATCGGAAATCATCATGCAGATAGCAGGACGGTGCTTCTTCTTACATGTTGACTGTTGACTTATTGGGAGTCAACTTCCAATAAATAAAACGCGTTTGCAAACACATTCAGAAGTTCAAATTAAAGGAAATGACCACGCAGCTCAGATCGACCCCAGCTAAATGGCCAACATCTGAGATAACCGTTGACAAATTTGGAAGTACTCATTCATAAAGCCTTCCACCCGCCAACTAGCCAATTGGCAAAACACTTATATGGGTACAAAATGGTTCGTGTACATCAGAATGAGAATATAAATACCTAATATTTGGACATGAACTTTAAACCAGACCCGATCTAGTATTGATAATATGTTGGATGAATTATAATTTGCTATAAAAAAAAACAGTAGACAGAGGAATACTCATACTCTCAGCATTGATGGTGTCTGAATGAAAGGTCATTTGCAAGAAACAGAAATTTGTCTGTTAATTCTATCAGAACAATGTAAAGTAATGGTTATTCTCTCTGTTAATTTGTGGCTTAGCCTAAAAGCAAGGAGAGGTGTCCATATCTACCATGAGCCTACCGTCAGGTTTATATGATTGAGCAAAGTTTAAAATGTGAATAACGTGCAATAATTCTACAACTTTGGGTAATTTAAACGATGGACCGCTATACAGGGTGAGTCAAAAAAATGTCCACCTGTGGTTTTGTTCATTTATTCATATGAAGTTATAATTTATTGGATATATGAATATAACACATGGAAGGGTCTTTCATCTGTTCACTATATTCAACCATGGTATGTTTTATTCACAGAAGACTATATACATGTACATATATTGGGTATATACTAAAAGCGTTCACGAAAGGAAACTGCATTCTCGTCAAAACGCAGATATGAGTGAACACAGCAGTTGATGGAGAAACATAAATGAGAGTCTTCACTGTTTATTTATTTTCTGTTTATTTGCATTTTTTTTTTTCAGTGTAAAGTAACAACTCTCTCAGAGAACGTCTTAACCCTACCTGGCCTGGGAGGGGGGGGGGGGGCGGAAAGTGCCCCCACCCCCTAGTGAACTTTTCTCTGCTGCTCCGAAACGACAAAACCGAGGAGGCTGAAACTTGGTGACTTTTAAGCTTATCTTCTTGGGGTCATTTTGGGCCTATTTTCATATACCTCGAGCAGAGGATCATGGGTAAATTCAAAATGGCGGCCATGTGGTATCCGCGAATGTCGTGTTTTTTAATCTTTTCACTCCATTTCTTCACATTTTCTTTGCCGAAAAGGCCTTGAAAGTATTTTATTTATGCAAAACTAATTATGCTATATTTTATTTCATTTTTTTCGAGAGAAAAATCGGAAAAATGAAAATTTCTAAAAATCGACCCCAAAAAGGCCGAAAATGGCTTCCGAGATTTGTTATCCTTGTAACATTTGTATCACAGCATACACTGTAACATGTTTTCATCATACTGTAGGCAGTCTCTCTATTTTTTCTGAGATATACTGTAATCAGTCATTCTTTTGTTTCCTGTGAATGTGTATGATCAGACATATCTGCTTGGTTCCTGGATTTGTTATCCTTGTAACATTTGTATCACAGCATACACTGTATCATATTTTCATCATACTGTTGGCAGTCTCTCTATTTATTTCTGAGATATATTGTATTCAGTCAATCTTTTGTTCCCAGTGAATGTGTATGATCAGACATATCTGCTTGGTTCCTGGATTTGTTATCCTTGTAACATTTGTATCACAGCATACATTGTATCATATTTTCATCATACTGTTTGCAGTCTCTCTATTTTTTCTGAGATATACTGTAATCAGTCATTCTTTTGTTCCCAGTGAATGTGTATGATCAGACATATCTGCTTGGTTCCTGGACTTGTTATCTTTGTAAAATTTGTATCACAGCATAAACTCTATTATATTTTCACCATACTGTTGGCAGTCTTTCTATTTATTTCTGAGATATATTGTATTCAGTCAATCTTTTGTTCCCAGTGAATGTGTATGATCAGACATATCTGCTTGGTTCCTGGAGTTGTTATCCTTGTAACATTTGTATCACAGCATACATTGTATCATATTTTCATCATACTGTTTGCAGTCTCTCTATTTTTTCTGAGATATACTGTAATCAGTCATTCTTTTGTTCCCTGTGAATGTGTATGATCAGACATATCTGCTTGGTTCCTGGATTTGTTATCCTTGTAACATTTGTATCACAGCATACACTGTATCATATTTTCATCATACTGTTGGCAGTCTCTCTATTTATTTCTGAGATATATTGTATTCAGTCTATCTTTTGTCCCCAGTGAATGTGTATGATCAGACCTATCTGTTTGGTTCCTGGATTTGTTATCCTTGTAACATTTGTATCACAGCATACACTGTATCATATTTTCATCATACTGTTTGCAGTCTCTCTATTTTTTCTGAGATATACTGTAATCAGTCATTCTTTTGTTCAGACATATCTGCTTGATTCCTGGATTTGTTATCCTAGCATCATATGCAAAATGCACAGTACTATATTTGTTTCACCATACTGTTTGCAGATTATCTATGATGATGTATATTTTTAGCCCAAATTCCCTTTGAAATGTGTATGATCAGACATACCTGCCTTGTTCCTGTTTTTTTTATCCTTGCATCATGTGCATGAAAAAATGCACATTTTTCACCTAACTGTTTGCATATTATCTATGATGGTGTATTTTTTAGTTCATATTTCGTTCCCTGCGAAAGGTGTATGGTCACACATATCTACTTTTTGTCGAGTCTTGGATTAGTGGCCCATGCCATTTACGTATGAAAAGAGTCGGCGGCATAGTTTCTTCTAACTACTACACACTCAAATCTGTTTTTGGAAAATGGTGTGTACATCATTTGAGTACTTGAACACAGGAAGTATTTGCACAGTGGACTTTATATTTCGGCACTGTGTGTCGGGGCAAAAAGTGTAGGATGAATTTAGTTTTATATTTACTATTTTGTTTCCAAAGATACTGTCTTTAACAATACATGGATGTACACAGTGTGGTTACTGCCCTTCAGTGCAAGTATGTGTGATAATACAGAGTGCTAAAATGTTTTCATGTACGGTACATAGCTGTTATCACTTGATTTCTTAAGTCATTATGAACGTACTTGATAATAAGACATGAGTCCAAAGTTACCTTACATGTGACAATTATACAGTCCGAGGGTGTTTTGATGATATTGTTAATATTGTTAGGTTCACTTATTGCAACATAGAAACTGTCGGGTTAATCCATTTAACGCCGGGAGTGAGCATGTCTAGTCATAAGGCAATTTTTGTTTTGTTTTATGTTTTGTATTTTGTCATGTTTTTCTATTCACTATCCCTGTATGTACTACATTTTTAACGAGTGCGACCCAATGAAACAAGCTTTCGGCGGCTTTTTGTCAATTTTAAGGTTTAGTTATAAAATCATAAGTTATCACCCATCCTGCATCGATGGCGTGTCGTGATGCTACCATACTGTCAATGAACGTCCGAGGGCTGCACTCAGACAAACATAAACGGAATGACGTTTTTCATTGGTTGAAGAAAAAGAAATGCTCGATATATTGTCTCCAGGAGACCCATAGTTCTAGCCTAACCGAATCAATATGGTGTGATGAGTGGGGATATTCATCTAAGCCTGTCTACAGCCACGGAAAAACAAACAGCGCAGGAGTTGCAATATTTTTTAAAGACGACATTGAATTTTCTATTGACAAACAAATACTAGATATCAATGGTAGATACATCATTTTGGATATCACTATTGAAAATACAAGGCTTACGCTAGTCAACCTATACGGCCCAAACTCCGATAACCCAAATTTCTTCACTCAATTATTCCACGATATAAATACATTTGAAAATGAATCTATCATTATATGTGGTGATTGGAATATAATACAGGACTTTAATTTGGATACTGATAACTACGTCCAGGTAAATAACCCAAAAGCTAGATTGAAAGTGAAAGAACTGAGAGATAACTATAATCTGGTGGACATTTGGAGAGATTACAATCCTACAGTGAGAAGATACACATGGAGACAAAACTCGGCCGCAGGTGTTAAGCAAAGTAGGTTAGATTACTTTTTAGTTACAGAAGACATAACAGCCATCACCGTTACTCCTGAGATTAATATTGCATATCGGTCTGACCATTCCGCCGTGTCACTTAAGTGCACTTTTAAAGAATCACAACGTGGGCGAGAGTATTGGAAACTAAATACGCAACTTTTGAAAGAACAAGAATACATTAATATAATAAAAGCATCAATCAGAATTTTTTTTTTTTTTTTTTTTTTTTCCGGTAAGCCCTGGAGTTCCCACTGGGCATTTATTCTATCCATATTGCCATGATTTTATACAAGAGAACCCCGTACAATGCCCACATGGCAAGGGACTAACCGGGGTTTTTTGCTTTTTAAACAAAATATATCAGGGAAACTTTAAACAAAAATGCTATTCATTATGGTCAGCAAAAATTAGACAGCAATCCTCATACAATCTTTTGCCAAATAAAATTCTGACTGCTTTTATCCATTTTCTTTATGTACATATATCGCTTCGTCCGCTATATACACCACCCAGATATACATTTGTATGCGCCGACCGCTAACGATATAATTCAAGGCACATGGCAATTAAAATATCTGTTTTGTAAATATACTGAACCAATATAACATCATACAATGTATTTAATAATCCATTTGTCCTGCTTCTTTTATTTTTTTCCTTCCAAAGGTCCCGTCTCTTGAAATCGAAAAGAAAAAAATAAATAAATAAAGAAAAAAAACACGCAATAAAACAAAACACCGAAAGTCCAAGAGATGGGACGGAGGCGTGTGCCACTATACTTGTGACTTGTGAAATAGGCCCCTTGTAATAAAATGCCACGATGTAAACAAGCAAAATAATATAACATATACACATGTACCGTCAATCGAAAGGAGTAAAAGCAGTAAGTTGTTCAATCCACCCCATCTTCATTCTCCCGGACACCCACTCCAGGAGAATGAAAGAGGTGGAGAAGAAATACAACATATAATTCCTAGAAATTGGTTGGTTCAGGAATTCTCATCAGCCTCTCCGTGAAAAATTCGTGAAGACAAATTACAGAAGATATTGTATACCGGATGATGCGTAACAATTCTTATTCTTCAACTACATATCCACCACCATTGACATTTTTTAGTCACTTACACACCCTCATTTGTGCCCGTCAGAGGACCCCATTTTCTAACAAAAACGTCCTCAGATTCATTTTTTATTGCGATATTTCTCTCAACTTCTCGTATTTTATATATATATTGCCTGGCTCTGTCAAATGAAGGATTTATTCCCCAAAGTCTACAATTATATATGTGTTTCTTTATTAGAAGCACAATGTGTCTCAAAATGACGCTATCATTTGGTGTACTTAGCATGACTTGCTGGCTTGACAGCGCAGTGGTCAAAATATTTAATCCATGGAGCCAAACCTGAACGCTTTGCCATAATCTTTGGGAATGAAAACAAACCCAGAACAGATGGAGTACTGATTCGGTTTCTTCACCGCAGAAACTACATTCGTCCGACTCAATTCTACCCCATAACTTTAACTTACTATTTGTAACAATAATTCTATGTATTATTTTAAACTGGAAATACTGAAGACTAGAATCAGGTGCAACTTCACGAGCATTAACATAGATTTTGACCCAGTCCAGGGAGGGGGCACGAAGTTCCTCATTCCATTTTTTCTCTGTGCTTGCAGGTTTCAATTTTGATGATTCCAAAAGGTGTTTGTAAATGAACTTCAAACATTTCTGATTCTTTATTTTATTAAGCATAGAGTCGGGTGGCTGTAAATAAAAACGGCCGAATTGTATGTTTTTTACTTTTTTCTTTTTGTCATTTGGAATGTTGTGAATTATAGCATAATATAACATAAAATCTTTTTTATCAATATGAAATTCTTGACTAAACTTTTCGAATGTTAAGAATTTACCATTCCCTTCAATTAAGTGACTTAATTGGGTTGCACCCTTTCTCCCACCACCGGGAAATTGTTTTCCATTCCGAGTATGGGCCAAAATCATAAAGTACGCTGTCTTTTCCTATATCAGTTGTCCTTTCACATTTTAGCAATTTCAACCATGCAGACAGAACGTCATTCCAGAAGGGGTTATTTAAATGTCTCAGTAATTCTTCTACACCTTCTAATCTCAATCGCCACATATCTTTCCCAGAGGGGTTCAGGATTGCCTCCATTAAAACTGAATATGATGAACTTTCCGAAAATCTTTTTACCCATTTTACTTTCATATAATTTGCAAAAGTGTACAAATCTATCATATTAAGTCCCCCTTCATCAATGTCACAGATTAAAGTTTTCCTTTTTATCTTATCTGGTCCCCCTCCCCATATGAATTTAAACAAAACAGTGTTCAACTCTTTAAAAAAGGAAGAGCTTGGATTCGGTAGAACCGAAAACAAATGAACTAAAAGGGGTAGGACAAAAGTCTTGATTATTGTTATTTTACCCAGTGACGTTAAATCTCTTCTAGACCATTGTCCTACCAGCTTTTTGATTTTTGTCATTTTTTCTCCAAAATTCATTTCCATTTGTCTCTCGTGGTCTTCGCAGAACCACACTCCCAACAACTTGAATCCTCCCGGGTCCCGATTTATTCTGTATTGTTGACAGAGTTTTACAATATTTCCTTTCGCACTGCCAAACCAGATAGCCCTGGATTTTTCTACATTCAAACGGAGACCTGAACAGCCGGCAAATTTATCCAGGAGACCCATGGCGGCCTCAAGAGAACGTCTAGTTCCATCCAAAAGAAGTGTCGTGTCGTCAGCATATTGCTGAATTTTTATTTCAGAGTTTTCTATTTTTATTCCCTTGATCTTTTCATCCTCTTTTACAGCCATAGATAAAACTTCAGCTACTATAATAAATAGGTAGGGCGAGATGGGATCACCCTGTCTGCAGCCCCTGCTTAACTCGAAAAAATCAGACATAAAACCATTATTTATAACGCAACTTTTAGATTTGTTTTGAAAAATGTTAACCCACCGAATCAAGTTTTCGCCAAAGTTGAACGAGGCTAGTGTTTTCTTTATAAATTGCCAAGAAACGGAGTCAAAAGCTTTCTCGAAGTCGATGAGAAATAGTAATCCTGGTATTTGGTGTTCGTCGGTGTATGTCATTAGGTCAGAAATGAGTCTAGTTACTTCCCCTATATATCGCCCCTTCATGAATCCCTTTTGTGTATCACTAATTATTGATGGTAAAACATGTCTAATTTTATTGGCAATACAAGATGAAATGATCTTGTAATCTACATTTAGTAAAGAAATTGGCCGCCAGTTTTTCAGGCAGTTTCGATTTTTCCCTTCTTTAGGAAGGCACGTAATAATACCTTGTTGCTGGAAAGTTGATAAGCATCCTACAGAGAAAGCGTAGTTTGCTGAGCGAACAAGGAAGGGTCCAATCTCAGTCCAGAAAAATTTATAAAATTCACTTGGAAAGCCATCTGATCCGGGTGTTTTATTTTTCTTCATCTTATTTAGCGCGTCTTCACAGTCTTTCAAATCAATCTCGCTTTCGCATTATTCTTTTTCACTATCGCTAAGTTTTGACCCATGGTTTAGAAATATTTCATCGTATTCATGGTTTAAATTATTTTCGTTATTCTTATATAGTGCTTGATAAAACGTTTTTAATTTGTTCAATATTTGTGATTGTTCAGTCGTGGATGTACCATCGTCATTTTCGATACTTCTTATTGTTTTGACAAGAAAATTTCTTTTTTCTAAGCTACAGAAATAACTAGAATTCCTTTCGCCTTCTTCATACCAGTTAACCTTTGATCTTATTATCATACTTTTGATTTTCTCATATCTAGTTTCTTCTAACTCGCGTGATTTCTCTTCTATTTGTTCCTTTAGAATAGACCGTTTGCCATCTTCACTTTCTGATATTTCTTTTTCTAACTCCAGTATCTGTTTCTCTAAATCACTTTCTTTTTTTATCTTATTTTTCTTTAGTTCAACAGAATATGGAATGGTAAAACTCCGTATTCTATTTTTTAGAAGCTCAAAAAAACTCTGGTCATTTACATTAAGTGATACGTTAGCAGCATTGTTCCTGTCTCCGGCGACATAGCATTGATCCACGGTTTCACTTATTGTTTCCCTCACTCGTTTAACATATTCTACGTCCTGTAACAGCGAAACATTAAATTTCCAAAAACCCCGCCCTCGTTCAGACAATTTAAAACAACATTTCAGTGTTATAAAAGAATGATCTGATTTATATGCAATTCCTATGTAGGGAGTTGCCCGTAAAGCAAAAATATCGTCGGATATTAAGAAATAATCTAACCGGCCTTGTTTGATTCCCGTATGTGTCCTTTTACGCCAAGTAAATCTTCTTCGCTTCGGATTTTCGATTCTCCAAATATCGTTGAGCCCGAGTTCATGTTTGTATTCAAGCACTTTGAGTCTCGCATTGGGATTATTTTGGGCTTTATAATTATCTGTATCGAGATTGAAATCTTGTACGACGTTCCAGTCGCCACAACAGATCAGTGTCCTATTATCTAACTCAGATATATCATTGAATAATGACGCATAGAAAGCAGGGTTATCAGTATTTGGCCCATAAAGGTTTGCTAGAGTTAACCTGATATCATCGATTATGATGTCTACTAGTACATATCTGCCATCCTTATCTCTTTTAACTCTTTTTACTTCACAATCAATGTCGATTTTGATAAAGATCGCAACACCAGCACTGCATGTTTTTCCATGGCTGTAAAAGGGGAGATAATTCTTGCCTATTTCGTCTTTCCATAGCATTTCCGTTTCCGCTGAGCTATGGGTCTCCTGTAGACAAATAAATGAACACTTTTTCTTCTTTAACCAACTGAACATGTCTCTACGTTTGTGTTTGTCAGAATGAAGTCCTCTGACGTTCATGCTTAGAAACGTAACATCACTGAACTGAGTTCTACATTTTGTGATTCATTTCTACATGTTATGGAGTGTAGTATGGTGGTGGACTCTTGGATAATTTCAACTTTGATGGTTATGTGAATTTTATGATAGCTTCCCTGCAATGTACATATAAAAACTAAAATGCATTTAACAAAAAAAGACGTAACTCTGCCTCCTGATTGCATTGTGTTCAACGCAGGACATTGGCTGATGAATAAAAATATATACATATATCCAAAAAAAATAAAAAAATAATCGAAATAAACTCGCACATGGGCACAGACGTTTCTGAACGGATGTAAGTTTATAACCTACAGTCAATCCCTCATACTCATATACCTCTGTTGTGCCTATTTACCCTGCCCGAAAACCAGACTAGGGACATTTTTCCCCATGTAGCAGACCAATCGACATGACACTTTAATCTCGATATCCACAGGTATGTTTTTCTCAAAGTCGAAAACCTGAGTCTGGTCATCTATTGTTATTTAGATATATGATTTGAAACTATAGTAAACAATAGGATTAGCCAGTTTAGCCTGAAACTATATCAATGTTGGACACAGTTTTGCTTCGTTGTTCTATTTATGCTTGGACATATTACTCACAGTATTTGATGTTTGGACGTTTAATAAAGGGTTTACGGTCAGTAGTCTTCCAGGTAGTTGAACTGAGAATGGCTGGCGCGTCCACGGACATTCTGGGGAGATCTTCCACCACGCCAATAACCGCGACCTCTTCCTCTTCAATCAGAACTTGCATAGAGGAATGTTACGAGTCAGGGGATATGGAGGATCCATTAGCTGTCTCGTTAAATTTAAACGACCAAGATTTTTTCGAATATTTAAAGGTAAGGATTAGAAGTGTATCTATCACATATGCAATTTCTAAAAAGAAAGAAAATATGAGAAGGGAAAAGGACTTAGAACTACAGATACTTCAGTTAGAGAAGGAAATATGTGGGGATAGAACAGATCTAAACGAGAAGAACATGATAAAGAATAAACTTGAGCAGGCGAAGATAGCACTAGAAGACATTCGATATCGGAAGGTGGAAGGTATTATAGTGAGATCAAAAGCAAAGTGGTACGAACAGGGAGAAAAAAGCACTAGTTATTTTTGTCGGTTAGAAAAGAGAAATCAGATAATGAAAACAATGTCCGAACTTAAAAAAGATGACGGCACAATATTAACAGAATCGAACGAAATCCTGTCGGAAATAAAATCATTTTATTCTAAATTATACGCGAAAAATAATAATATAAACAGAGAAGACGAAGAAAAATTGTTCCTACACAATGTGCAGTTAAAACCAGAAGAACAAACTAGCTTTGAAGGATCTCTTACAATTAATGAATGCTTCGAAGTAGTGAAACAAATAAAAACCGGAAAATCACCGGGCTCGGACGGCATCTCAGTTGAATTCTATCAATTTTTCTGGGAGAGTGTAGGTCCGTTTCTCTTAAGGTCACTCAATCACGGTTTCAGAACAGAATCTCTTTCAGTTTTTCAACAACAGGGCATAATCAGTTGTATACCAAAAGAAGCTAAGGACCGTAAACTAATTAGGAACTGGCGCCCAATATCTCTCCTTAATGTAGATTACAAAATATGTAGTGCTGCTATAGCGAACAGATTGCGCAAAGTTCTCCCATCAATTATAAGTGAGAGCCAGAAGGGATTCATGAAAGGCAGGTATATTGGGGAAATAACAGGCTTAATTTACGACGTTATGGAGAAAAACAAATTCCGGGCCTTATTTTCCTTATCGATTTCGAAAAAGCATTTGATAGCGTAGACTGGAACTTCATACACAAAACACTTCTCTCCAAGATCTGATTAAGTGGATTCGTACTTTCCAATCTGGTTCTAAAAGCTGCGTAACAAATAATGGATATCTGTCAGAATATGTTATGTTAGAAAGAGGCTGTAGACAGGGCGACCCAATATCTCCATATATTTTTATTTTAGTGGCTGACGTTTTATCATTGGCTATAAAAGAAGACACAGACATAAAAGGAATCCGCATTAATAATTCAGAATTAAAAAAATTGCAATATGCGGACGACACCACTTTTATTCAAGATGGAACGAAAGAATCACTGGCTAGGGCTATGGGTATCTTGAATGACTTCGCCAATTGTTCAGGCTTAAAATTGAACGTCGGAAAGTCTATCATTATTTGGATAGGTAGCAAAAAAGGTTGTCAAGTGCAGTTATGCCCACACTACAGAATCAACTGGGATCCGGGTGCCTTTAAACTCCTTGGTACAAATGTATCTGGTTTCACCAAGATCTTAGTGAAATGATTAACCTAAATTACACCAGTAAGCTTGTCTCAATTAAGAAACTATTATGGAGTTGGCAAAAGAGAATGCTCACCCCAATCGGGAAGGTTAATATCATAAAAACTTTAGCACTGCCTATATTAGTTCATCTATTCACTGTTCTACCCGATCCAAGCAAACAAATAATGGATGAATTCCAAAGGACAATTTGTAACTTTATTTGGGGAGGGGGGCCAGACGAAATTAAACGAATGACTTTGGTTTGTAGTAAAGAAGAAGGGGGTCTTGATTTAACACACATCCCAACCTTCTCGGCTTATCTTAAAGTGAAGTGGATAAAGAGGGCTACTAGTTTTAGTAGCTTTTATTCCGAACTACTGGACAACATTTTCTTCCCGATAGGTAGTAAGGTTTGGTAATTAAGCCCAAGGGGTTTGGCGGAATTTTTGCCAAGACTGAAGAATGCTTTTTGGAAGGATGTTCTTGCAGGCTGGACAGAAAGCATTAAAACCGAATTTTCTGGGAAAGATATATCAAATTTCCTGATATTAGACTTCATGCGGTTTACGGAGTGGCAAGAAATAATAAGATGGTCTAGATACAACATCCAATATGTAAATGATCTACTGGATGACGATGGTCAATTTCTTTCCTTTCAAGGTCTCATGAAAAAGTACGATGTCTACATTAACAATTTCTTGGTTTATTTTGCGATTATTGCAAATATAAAAGTTCAAGAAAAAAGTGTACAAAAATTAACAGCTTTAACTGCCTCAAAAACAAAAGACAGATTAGCGAATCAAAATTGTTCAAAGTTTATATACAAGCTGATATTAGAGCACCAAAAAATCACACCAGAAGTAGTACAACGTAAATGGCAGATTGACCTCGAAAAGCACGGAGTAACATTGATATACAACTGGAAGAACATTTATAACATGGTGTGGGGTACGACTACGGAAGTTAAACTGCAGTACTTCCAATATCAAATAATCAATAGAATACTCATTACAAATGTAGTACTTCAGAAGTGGGGCAAATTACTGTGGGACTGTATTTTCGTTCAAGGTATATGGACCAATTTTCAGAAATGGACAACCGAGATTAATCTACCACATACAAAACTGTCCCTCACTGAGGTAATCATTGGCTCTAACGAGCTAAAAGGACCTCTCAATCATGCAGTTTTAATCCTAAAGAAATACATATACAATTGTAGATCTTGGAGTATCAGACCAAATTGGCGTTCGGCCAAAGCGGCTATTTTGAAAATTAAAACGTTGGAAAAAGCCATTGCATTAAATAATAATTCGTTGACAACTTTTAATACTAAATGGGGACCTCTGACTGACATTGACAGTTGAGAGAATCTGCACATAGAACCAATGCGGGTCGTTTAGGTTGAATATTGTCACTAATTAATCAGTTTTTCATATACGCCGAAAAAAACTTAAATCGCCAACTCATACATTTGTGACACACCAGTATTACACCTGCAGGATCCCCTGGTGCTGTGGGGCAGATTGTACACAGGGATAGTGAAATAAAAGCCCAATGGTGCGTCTTTGTCCGTTTTCATGCATTTCCACATTATTTAGAGAATGTACTTTCTATCCATCACCGTGATTGGTATATATACATTATCTGTATATTTTTGGGATCCGGGATGTTCTCGCCCCAGTTGTTGTCCCCCATTTTAAAAACCATCCTCTTGCTATCAGAACTGTGTTTATGGATAACAACGCTAGACCGTTCCGTTCTCGTGCAGTGACAGCATTCATTCCAACATGAATAGAGTTGAACTCGTCATTGAGTTGACGAACGACAAAACATGGAAAGCTGACACTCCTTGGCTTAATAGCTTATCATATTGGGGTCATTTTGAGCCTATTTACATAACCTGGGCAAAGGATCATGGGTAATTTCAAAATGGCGGTCATGTGGGGTACCTGAAAAGTGATGTTTTCGTCGTTTTTCTTCAAAATTCCTGCTTTCCAGCGAGAAAAAATGAGACTAATCTATTATATTTCACATCAAATTATTATTTATAAATTTATCATTCAGTTTTCCCGAAGAAATCGCTTAAATATGAAATGAAAAATTCCGACCGAAAAATCGTCCAACATTCCTTTTCTGAAAATGACCTCACTATGACGTCATCAAAGCTACCATCTTGGATTTTTTGATTTTTTTTTGGTAGAGGTACATGTATAGGTCTATATACACCTGGAAAAAAGTTAAGCACCCCCTAATATAATGACCAATTACACACCAATGTTAAGGGTTAGCCTGTGTCTGGTGGTAGGTATGATAATAATGATGATCCAACAAATGGTGGCGAACGTCCTTCATGGAAAGCGACACGAAAGAAATATCATGGGAAGCATGTGGAAAAGGGAACCCACGAATATTCACAAATGCAGTTTATTGGTATGCATTCAACCGGTATGTCCTTTAAAGCAATTGGTCGTCAACTCAATATCCACTACACAGTTATCAGCCGTCTGGTGAGGTAGCACAGGCAAACCAATGAGGCGAAGGACCGTCCACGTTCTGGATGACCCCGGTTGACATCACAATGTCAAGGCAGGGCACTTCTAAGGCTAATTCTACGAGATCCATACGCCACAAGTACTGTTCTAAATACTTCTGGTTACCAAATCGCCGTTTCTCCACAAGAACAGTCAGGAATCGCCTAAGAAGTACCAGGTATCGGTCCAGAAGGCTCATCAAACGTCCTCTCCTGAGTGATCATCACCAACGAGTACGTTTGGCTTGGTATACAGCACGACACCGCTGGAATCTGAGGAGTTGGCGAAGAATTCATTGGTCGGCTGAAAGCCGGTTCCTTCTTCATGTAATCGATGGCCGCGTGAGAGTTTGAAGGCCGCCAAATACAGCCTATACACCAAGAAACATCAAACCGACAGTTGCCTTTGGTGGGGATTCAGTAATGGTGTGGGGCTGTGTCTCTCATGACTGTAAGCTTGACATGGTAACAATACGTGGGAATCTGAATGGCGATCAGTACATCCGGGATGTCCTTGCCCCAGTTGTTGTCTCCCATGGATGTTTATGGATGACAACGCTAGACCGCACCGTTCTCGTGTAGTGACAGCATTCATTCAGAATAATGCAGTGACTCATCTTCCTTGGCCCGCCACGAACCCTGATCTGAATCCTCTGGATCACATTTGGGACATTCTTGGGCATCGAATACAAGCACGTGAACCTCCAGTACAAAATCTGCCTGAGTTGGAAGCAGCTTTGCACCAGGAATGGCGACAGTTTCCTATGCAACGGATACGACGATTGATTTCGGGGATGCGACGCCGGGTAGAGGCAGTTATCCAAGCACGTGGAGGATACACCAGATATTGAATTGAAAAACTTTCCCTTGTTACAAATGACTTTTTTATCCATTCATATCTAAGCCATGTTGCCTGGTTGACTCTCCAGCTCCATACTCGTAACGGGTATCATTTTGAGCTTAAACAGTTACTTATTTTGGTACGCCAGTGCTATCATTAAAATGATAACGAAAACTGTCATTATTGTGTTTTCATGTAACCAGAACATGAACTTACATGATAGCACGCAGTTTTACAAACTTACTGTGCGTGTACACCTCTGATATCGACCATTATTTATACCTTTGTAAATGTTCATGGGGGTGCTTAACTTTTTTCCAGGTGTATATATAATGTGGTAAGTTTCAACCTCCTAGCGCAAGGGGTAAGAAAAATAATTAATTGCCCTTCCCAGGCCAGGACAGGTTCTCAAACAGCCCAGGACAAATAGAGTTAAATAATCGCCACAGCAAAGTTGCGCATTCTCTACATTCTGAAAGATTTGGCATCTGAGCAAGATCGGTATCAGGACAAAATATTCACACTTTTATGTACATGGCAGGGTTGAGAAACGCCACATCAGAGGGTGAGCATTTTTGCTGTGTTTATAATCACTTGAATGAGACAAATAACATTTAACAACATGATTTTCAGAGGACTTCATAAGTCCGATAATTCGTTTCATTGAGATTTTTGCAAACAGACCCAAACTAAACCTAGTAATAGATAGATGAATATAGCGCGCGGAAAAGCTTGAAATTATTATTATCAGCTGAAGGTCTTGAAAATGCAAAATATGAGCCACATGAATATATGAGTCTTATATGAACCCACATGGTCGCCATTTTGAACTTAACAATCCTATTCCAAACTGAAGATGAAACAATAGAAACAAGATGAGCATAAAATGTGATGTGCTATGGTGTATATCTGTTCAATATAAAACAACTTGTACTCTGGCTTAAAAAATTGCCTCATACGAGCAACATGAATAAACACAATTTTTGACGGATTTCTGATGGCCGCCATTTTGAATTTCGCTGTCATGTTTTAAGCTAGGAACTAGGCAAATATATTCACAATGTGGAAATGGTGGCAGGCTATGGTGTGACATCCTTTATTTCTAACAATCCACAAAATGAGCTGAAAATAGTGCTTCACATTGTCAGAAACACGAAAAAACCGGATTTTCAGATGACTCCACACAACCAACATCTTGTATTTGACCACCATATCTTAATCTTAGTCAAATGCAAATAAATTCAAAATGGACGATCCTTGCATTGGACTGTGATTAGAGATCCATCGGTTTTGATAAATTTGAACAATGAGCTAAGAGTAAAACATTGAAATATACGAGTAACATGTCCTAACCGGATATTCAT